>JAZHYW010017438.1:0-36517 GCA_037355805.1 Ixodes ricinus | reverse complement strand
ACCATAGACAAAAATGCAGTTCAAAACATAATTAAACTCTTATTGCAGACATTTAGTTGTACATGGCTATTATAGCCCAAAAGGCGATAAAAAGCAACGTTTGTTCAAACCCGGCGCAAGGAGCTGTAGACAAAAGAGATCATATCAAATAGGGACAACTGACTTCTTTATCGCAAAGAAAAATATCTTTCAAAGTACTCACAATGGCGCTGGGTATATTCCTGATGTACGGTAGTTCAGCTAATAAAACCAAGCAGATGCACGTCACGGCCACATACACAGTCCCAGTAAGCACGTTTAGCGAAAACCACGAACTCGCAAGAAGTACCCGTTGCCGTTGAGAAATCCCCAGCACAGTCACGGTTCGTCCATGATGACGTCGCGCCGGCGTCTTCGGCGTATTTTTCGCTCGCTGGATGCTTCTGAAGTCGGTCGGACGAAGAGGCGCAAGGAACAAGGCGGGACAGCGGCCGTCATCCACCGTTTCAGGAACCACAGTGCCATAATCCCGGTGCGCAGGCACAACATGCGGTGGGACGCCGAACCCGACTGCCAGGTTTTCCAGCGAGTAAGCCGACACCGGTCACCATCTCCTTGAATGCGCTGAAGACGATGGCGCTCGAGCGGTGCTGAAGGCGGCCAACGCCGAACATGGGGTTCACCTGCCGAACCAAGGAAAAAACCGCACAGATCAAAACAGACCCGGGGGCGAGCCCTCAATGGCATGGATGCTCACCTTCCTGAACGAAATTGGTCCGCTCCAAACATTCGTGCCGGCTCGTGCGTGGGCAAACCGGAACCGCCCGCGAGCAGAGAAAAAATGGCTATGCTGGCTCGGGTGGCCTCCCCACACCACTCTCTCCCGCCGACTGCTGGCCTGGCCGGCCTGGCCAGCCTGGCAGCCCTCCACCCTCTCCCCATCGCCAGGTGGAGAGAGGCGCCTCTGCCGCGCTGCTCTCGGCTTTTTTTTATTATTATTATTCATGGCTGCACAGATTTCGCCTCGAGCGGACAGGACTGCGTTCGCCTCAAAACGCCGCTCGGTCAACACCACTCGGCCCGCGGCTCGTCAATTCTCCACATGGAGTGGTCACCCTCAGTGGCCTCCCTGGCGACCGAACACCGGGGCAGTGACAGACAGGTCCAGGAGGCCACTCGTATTTGATAGAAGAGCAGTAATAAAAATCTGACCGTACACAGATACGATCGGCATTCTCCAAATACTTTTTTCCCGTCGCGTACGAAAGCAGCGTTCTAATTCTGCGAGATTGTGTTTCTCCACCCAAGCCGTTGCCCACAAACATCTTAAGAAGCCTGAAGGTTTTCCCGACCCCATTTGCAAAGTTCTTGACAGGCTTTCAGACATTTCAAGCGCATTGTAAAGGGTACTTCAGACATTTCAGGAGAGCCTCTGACGGGGCCAGTTGAACCCACCTGGAAATATCGGTGCCCCCTTCAAACATCTCAGAAATCCCTGAAGTTCCCTTTCACACCTTTAAAAAATCCTGAAGTCCCATCAGAGCGATTTTCAATAGGGTGCCATTCACAAAGCTAGTTGACTGCGCAAACACGTAAAAACAAAGCGTCTGTTTTTTTTTTACTTTTTTTATTACAAAAAAGGATCCTAAAAAATGGTTGCTTACGCATTTGCTTGTTTTTGTTACTAAAGCCTTAAATTTCTTCTGAGTTAGAACAGAAAAAGCAACCCATCTTTTTCTTGCTCACAACTTTCTTTGGCAGTGAAGAGAAAGCTAGGGAGGAGGGAGGCAGACAGTGCTAGTGGTCCTGTATTGGCGCACCAAATAGTTGAATTTTTTTTTGGTCTAGGTTTCAGTTTTGGTTTTGGCGTGTCAACCACGCAGTTGCTACAGCGCATCTTTTTGTACGAGGATGGCGGTTCAGGGAGCTGAACCGCGATCGCCGAGCATGCAGACATATTCAGATTTATTTCTCAACGTTTCAACCGTTTTTTTAACATGAGCCAATGCTTTGACTGAAGCACTCAGACAGACTTCCAAGGTAAATTTCACCGTGGTCAATCTCCTAGAACGAAGATAGGCAGCGTCGATTCAGGAAAAGCTGCGAATTTCATGATCGTAGATCAGCGCCGGAAAAACAGACAGACACAAAGTTGGTGTGAACACTGGTGCACTCGCAACTAACATTTAATAATTAAGAGCAAAATTTCTTATATAGCCGTGTAAAACGTCAGTCATGATTACAACTGGTGTAACCCTCTATCAAGAAACTCGTATTCTTTTGCCGATAAGGTTATGGATGTGTCACTTGTACACCTCATGCCTTTGGCTTTAATCTCAAATGCCTGGTGTAGCTCTCTAGATTCTTTATCTGGGTATCTTGCCAAAAATTTGGTATCATCGAATGACTGGGAGCAAAAGCAGCGTCTGCAGTGTGTGGCCAGATGTCCTGATGGAGGTTGCTCGTGTTGCCACCTGATGTTCCCGGGCGCAATCATTAATACATAGGCCTGTCTTACCTGTGTACACAGAACCAGATGCCATTGGAATTTCGTACACAACTCTGGTCGTGCATTCTGTGAATTTTTGCAGTGTTTAGTTTTGCATTTGTCTTTTCCAAGGGCTGCGGCTCTGCAGCAACTAGCACGTCAGCTGCTGCCCTTGTTTCCCGTCATTTCATGACACCAAATTTTTGTCCAGATACACAGATAAAGTATCTAGAAAGCTACACGAGGCGTTTGAGATTATAGCCGAAGGCACGAGTTGTACAAGTGACAGATCCGTAACCTTATGAGCAAAAGAATATGAATTTTTTGATAGAGGTCTACACCGGTTGTAGTCATGACTGACATTTTTCACGGCAATGTAAGAGATTGTTTTTTCAATAAATGTTAGTCGCGAGTGAGCCAGTGGTTACGTCAAATTCTTGTTCCTGTCTATTTTTTCGGCGCTTGTCTATGATCATGAACCAACTGACCCAAATTGCCACATGAACGAATTTCCTCAGTGCTGCTGCGTTTTGAGGTCATTAATACGTAAACTCTTCTGGTGTTGAAAAATTATTGCGTGTGTGGGATATACCGAAATACAAGCACGCACACTCCACGACGCAAAGTCGCATCCAATTTGGATCGCATTTAGTTATGGTTGGCCCTAGGGGGTCGCTGGCACACCACAGCCCAGAACATGTGTAGCGAAAGATTGCACTGCAGAACCCAGGGGTCCTGAGCTTGATCCCCACCCCTGCTCACTCACACCAGTGAGCTCGCTAACCAACCAATATACGGAAACAACTAGGAGTCCCGGTTCCCACTGTCTCACTTGTCGTACATGCTGCACACCACTTGCTTGCTTGGTTTGTCTTAACATTTCCTGGTTGCCAAACTTCGTAAAAATCCCACACATCAAACAAATGGGCGAGCTCACAGAGCAGCAACAATACACCACACTGATGATGCCCAAAGATGCACATGATAAAGATGCCATCTTAATTTTGCAGGGAGCTAGAAAACCTAGGGTGAACTTAAACCAAGAAAACACAAAATAGCTGAAAAGGAAATGCTATAGGTTTGGCACATCCCGGCTAATGTTATGCTAAGATTCTAAAGTCAAAGCTAAACAGAACAATTTTACTTACTTTTAATTGGTTAAGTTCCACCCAGCAAATTATTATGGTTGAACTATATTTAGCTATGCAGTGAAACGGTGTCCTTTGGCTCTCTACTTCAGCTTCATTGCCACGGAATGTTGTCCCTCTCCTCTCCTGCTTTGCCATTCTACTCGTTCTATCCCCATGCTGTCTGCCAGTCGGGGAGATAAACGCCCATGGCGACAGGGCGCTTCATGTCTCTTTCATATATATTTTTAATGTAGGAGAATAGGCTTTAATATGTCCTCTGATGAGTTGATATGTTTCAAAGGTAGGGGTTGAGCGCTTACTTTGACATGGGTGCATGCTGGGTGTTTTATGGTAGTTTTATGGTGTTGTGTGTTACTAGAATAAATTGGGCTTTAGTATAGTTACCGCATATGTGTACAGGTAATTCATGCAGTTGTTCATGACCGTTAGTACCCAACTCAACCTTGTGCAGCGTGTCTATGAGCTGAAAAATTGGTAATGTTGAGGAATTCGGCGATTGGAAAAGTCTGAAGATTTCCACCCGAATCAGCATCGATCAGGGAAATTCAGCCTTCTTTTCTCTGAATGTCAGCAAAAGACACGTGTGGTGTGACACATGCACCTTTCTACTCAGCAACTCGGCCGGCCTCCCAACATAAATCTCTGCTGGGAACTAGAGCCTTGGTAGAATCCAGAGATACAACCTCATCTCGAAATGTATGAACAAGGCAAACTTCTGTACTCTCAATGAACCGCTGCTGCTTATGGCAGATTTGTGGAATGGCTTCATAGTGCGAGAGCTTGTCTCTATAGTTGCCCCAGTTGCTCCTGAATGGACTTTCTAGGGGATCTTTTCCGAGTTGTGAACGTCATGAGCAGTTGAGGTAGATTCTCCTGGGAAAACGAGGGGGGGGGGGAGTGTCCCTCAGCTTGACAGTTCATAGAAGCTTTGTCAGCCAGGATTTTGAATGTTGCGAGGACAATGACGGTTGCGTTAGCTCATATATTTTTTGCCAGAAGTTGTACGACCAACCGCCAGGATTGCAACATCAGACATCATGACATGCTGGCTCCTGTGGTGTCATTTAATTTTGTTGCTTAGAGACAACTTTTGGTACATGGGTGGTATAGAACGCTAAACACACCAGTTGGAGGCACATTCCCAGTACCATACCGTAGCGTCTGCTGCTGAGATGTTCTTATTGCACTTACAATTTCCGATTCTGTTTCTTTTGTTCTTCAGTGGGAGCTCATGAAGGTGGCACTGTGTACAGAGGGGCAGAGTGGCTGACAGTGAGCTACCCAAGCAAGCTGCTGGCGCTTGTGACCGTCTCCGAAAGACTGTGGATGGGCTAAATCACAGACGTGCCTGGACATTTATAAATGGTAAACACAATCTACACTACCTTTGAATAACACCTTGGTCTAACGGCTGTAATTTGTAGTTTTGATGTCGTGTTTGGCTGCTAGAATTGAACTGGATAGTGTTAAGCGGCACATGTCACCAAGCAGGCACACGCTGGGACGCTTATCCACAAACTCGGCTTCCCAGTCCATGAGCTACCTAAGACCCAGCCAAAGAGATTCCGAGTCACCCATGATTTCATGTTTCATATGAATATGATGGTTTTACTCTAAGAGTTCTTCATACTATTTGGCATTCTAAACTTTCCAATCACTAAGGATACATTTTTTGGTGCCATCGGTGTTTGTTTTCAAAAGCTGTGCAATATTGGCTGCCACGAGAACTGTGAATCGCTTGCCAGGGATGCTTTTGCCACTGCAGGAAAATTTCCTAGGCAAAGCATTTAACTATTTCTGGCTTCATTCTTGGCTTCACTTAATCGTTGAGCCATTGACTTTCTCTTTGAACGCTGGCACCGCCACCACAATAGTCCCATCACATACACTGACACTACTGCCCGTTACAAAAGGTACAGCCGTTTGCATCCATCTATCCATCCCTTAGATCAGTTGTTCCCAACCATTGATCTTTCGCGGACCCCTTGTGGATCGGCGGATATGATGGGGGAACCCTTTTGTGATGAGTTTAAGGGAAAGTTTTAAGTTAATTATAATAAAGAGTTAATAAACGAATAAAACTAAGGGCCAGTGTAAAGCAGACTTTTCTGATTGGTATAGACACAAAAAGACTTACCCTAAAATTCGATCGTTTCATGTCAACATGAAAAAATACATCTTTATAATTTCCGGGCTTGACCGATGAGGCAGAAGGTTCACGGACCCTAGAATGCCTTTGCGGACCCCAAAGGGTCCGGGGACCCTCACTTGAGAACCACTATCTTAGATGGTCTTTTTTCCTATGTCATGGTGGTCCTTAAGGTAATCTAGCTATCCACTTGCAGTGAAGTTCTTCACATCAATTAAAATGAATCTTTGGCATTCTTTTAGAGGATTCTTCACTTCAAGAGTAAAAGGAGCTTTTCACATTCTTTTAGAAGATTGGTCTTAATATAGGGATGTTGCTTGCCCCGACATCTCTAAACCACCTCTGTAGGGATTTCTCATGTCTTAATATGCCGTGCATCGAAACGTGTTCTGTCGCGCTTTTATATCACACCGTTTCTTAAGTAGTTTACCCAAAGTGCTTTGAAAGATCTTGTGGGCTCCAATTACACAAGACTTCTTGTCTCCTTCTCCACATGCCTTATTATTTCAAGTTTTGTTGCAAATGTCAACTTTTCCCTCTAGACATTCACATCCACAACTGTCACAAAATTCAACGGTTTTTATTCTTTTTTTGCTGGTTTCCGTTTTAAGTAAAATGCGCAAGCGCCGAAAGCACAAGCTCGGAGGAATGCAACAAAAGGAAAGAAGGTGGAACCCGCGCGCGGTTTGGTTGTGGTGGAACGCGAAGCAAGGCATCAGCGCTATGGCTGGTGGAACGGCGAGCAAGGCTTTGGGGGTTTGGGTGGTTGAACCTCGAGCAAGGCTTCGTCAAGATTGTTGGTGGGCCCCGAGCAAGTCTTCGACAATGTGCTTGCGCTTGTGAGTGAGCGCTGCTTGGCGCTGTAAGCACCCAAGCCACCACCGACATCTTGGAATCATGATTGGACTCTCCTCCTCCTCCGAACTGTATGGCACCTTTGATTTGGCTCCTGTTCGTTTCATTATGCTTTTGAAGCTTTTGTGTCTTCCTTGCCGCTGTTACGAAGAGTGGAACGCTTGCAAGATATGTTATTTTCCTTTATTTATTTCTTTTTTTACGACTGTGTGCATGTCGCGTCCTGTGCACCTTTTCTTTGCTTTTGAATTTCATTCATATTGAATAGTGTTTCGTAACGCCAGACATGACTCACTCTCAATTCCTACCGCCTCACAGGAAGTCCATCGCCTAGGTGTGGCCCTAGCACCTGGACAGCGTTCCAATAGACACTTTGCAAAACGTACAGCGCCACGACGGCAGGGAATTTCGGGAACCCTCGGTACAGATCACGTGCTTTCTCGTTGGCGACTGCGCGCGCGTCCCGGCAGCTACCGTTAGCAGCCGTTGCAGACATCCGCCATACCGCCCATCTGCCAAGTCGAACGTCGTTGGCGGCGTACCGTATCTGTGGCGGCGTAAAGGCACCGCGACAGGTGAACTTATTTCAATACGTTATTCGTCGTAACTTACCTTCACGTATTGAAGTGTCACTGAATCCATTTAATTTGCACCGCAACCGTGGCAGGTTTCGACCAGGTTCGACAAAGCGTTGCTGCAGCAGACGACAGAGCCGGTACAAAGGAGAGGGACGAGGAAGGGTCAGCCGTTGGCTTGTCGCTCGCCCGACTCTGCTGCTCCAGAAGTCGTTGCCGTGGTAACCTGCGCCTGCTCGCGTATGTCACGTGGTCACGTGGTGGCGGGAGGAGGGGCGTACCGCGGATTCCCATTATTCGTCGCGCGGCGTGCGCGGACTTTTGGGCTTTTGCAAAGGGTTTATTCAAATTACAAGTTTGTTTATGGGATTTTTTTCCAACCGAACGTGTGACAAAATTGTGACAGGTTCGAGTCCTGTCGTGGATGCCAGTTTGTCACAGGTTTGGTTGGAAAAGATGCCATAAACAAACAAACTTGTAACTTGAATTGGACCGTTGTCCAGGTGCAGGGGCCACACCTAGGACATTGACTTCCTTTAGAAGCTGTAGAAATTGAGAGTGAGTCGTACCTGGCGTTACGGAACACAATTTATTAGTAATGAAATTCAAAAGTAAAGAAAAAGTGCACAAGACGCACACGCAGTCGTAAAAAAAGTAATAAAGGAAAAGAACATATCTTGCAAGCGTTCCGCTCTTCGTAACTGCGGCAAGAAAATCACAAAAGCTTCGAAAGCGTAACAAAGGGAACAGAAGACAAATCAAAGATGCCATACAGTTCAAAGGAGGAAAGTCCAATCATGGTCCCATGATGTCGGTGGTGGTCCGGTTCCTTGCGCCGCCAGTCGAAGCCGAGAAGTCACGGTGGCTTGGGTGCTTATAGCGCCGAGCAGCGCTCACTCACAAGCACACGCACATTGTCGAAGCTTGCTCAGGGCCCACCAACGATCTTGACGAAGCCTTGTTCGGGGTTCGACTACCCACACCACTGAAGCCTTGCTCGTTGTTCCACGAGCCATAACCCCGACACCTAGCTTCGCGCAGCTTCCACCTTCTTTCTTTTTTTCTTTTTCTTCCCATCTGAGCTCGTGTTTTTGGCGCTCGCGCATCTTACTCAAAACGGAAACCAAGAAAGAACAAAAATCGTTGAATTCTGTGACAACATGTAGGCCTATTTGATGATTGATTCTAATGTCAAATATCCATGATTGTCCACATTGGATATCATTTGCCTGTGGTGTGCAATGCAGCCACAAACATCTGCCATGCCACCACTACGCATTGATGTTCGGTGGAGAAGCCTGCTACGTGGCTTCAGAGCATGCAGTCATTAATTTCAACATTGGGAAATTTGATATTGATGTCTCATGAAAATGGACACCTCCGTTCCTACCCAAAAGCGTCCATAATGTGAGCTGTGCATAGCAACAGAACAAAATGCAGGTATTTACCCGGTTGGTCCCCGAAAATGGTTTCTATATAGCAGAGTATCCATATTATTGAGACATGACTGTTTACCCACCCTGCCCAAGTCCTACAAGAGTGACAAAGAGAAAAACATGACACCGATATGCCTCAAGACTCGATAATACGCCAAAAAACATGGACGAAATAAAGGAAGATCTGGGCAGGACACGTCGTAACTTTCAACTTAATGGTTTACCTTGGTAAAAAATATGCCTACTGATAGGAAGTAACACATGCTTTCAGAACACTGTAAACCTGATTCGCATGGTGTGATTTTACTTGTGATTTTGGTGTTGCGACGTCACTCGTGCAGCGAAATAAAAGCATAGGGGAAGCTGCAGTGCCCGACGTCACTTAGCAAGGGAAATCGCGCCATGTGAAGTTGGCTGATGTGACGTCTGAACACACTTCCCCAGAAACGAGCGTCATTGGCTCTAGCAGAGCATGAAATTCTTTGTCAGATAATAGTAATAGGGGTGCGCTCTCATGATTTGTTATTCTAGGATTTTATCAAGAAGGCATTGCGAATTTTCCTCTTTGTTTTTGTCTCGTAGCAGCCCATGGCACTAGTCTTTTTCAAAGTTGGACTTGCACTGACAATGGTCACAGTGAACTGCTAGGTGACCTTCTGGATAAAATACCAGGGTAACAACTCTTGTCTGAGTGCACCCTTAGTGTCATTGTCTGACAAAATTTCACTCTTTGTAGAACCAGTGGCGCTCGTTTCTAAGGAAGTGCATTTTGACCTTACAGTGTTCTCCCAGCAGGTGTCAGTTTTTATTTGTATAAATATTTCTTTCTTTAAATAAACCATTCAGTTGAAAGTTATGCCGTGTCCTGTCCTGGTCTTTCTCCGTTTTGTCTGTGTTTTTTGGCATATTATTCAGTGGTGAATAACCAACTAGCCCAACTTGCCATCTTAAGCCCCAAGACCATGCCGCATGCATGCAAAGATATATTTTGGCAGGCTTGCAATCACTTGTGCTTACTTCATGAGCCCCGAAAAATGGCAAGCCTGCCAAAAGCCTCTTCGTGTGCATGCTCAATGTATTTAAGTCATGTCGGGGTCGGTTTTTTCTGTTGGTCGCTCTAGTAGGACTCCTGCATTTTAAGTTTGATCCCATTTTACATTGAAAATTTATAATACATTTTCACAAGAATATGGCTCGCATTCATTGTATTTATTGATTCAATATAATCAAGTCAGACTGAATGTTTTTCTGATCTGATTTTTTTGTGTCATTTTAATTACTAGGGAATTTGGTTTTTGTGGGTTTATTGCTTCAGGGCTGTCAGTGGAAGTTGTCAGCACTTTACATTGCTACCTTACAGGTAGGTAACATAAATATCAAAAAGTACTTCTATGCATTTAAAGAAAAGTGGTTAGAAAACATTGTCTTTATAGTGAAGTTGTGCTCATGGCTTGGTTTTACTATCAAGAGAAACAAAAAATATCCCTTGCGGCAATTCAAAGTCCGCTTTCAAACGATCTGAGCAACCTTCCGCAGTACTGCATGTTAATGTGGCGTTCACATTGAGGTGCTCTAACTGGCTTTTATTGTGCATTTACTGACAGTAGTATTCTACAAATGGAAGAAATTCATGCTTGTCACTGTTGAGTTCTGCAGTTCCTGCGTTATCTATTCTCCTGCAGTATGAAAGACCCACTGGGAGCGCCTGGCCGAGGCAGTGGCTGGTAGGGGCGCTGTGTGTGCTCTGGGAGATCCCAATCTACCCAATAGGGAACTCACTCAGTGCTCAGCTAAAGCGCAATGCACGCTTATCAGTTTTCGGGTTCACGGTGGAGAGCAGTTCATTCGCATCATGTCAGAACCATTAACTCTGAAATGGCTGTCTGAGAGAAAGTGGCCCGAGTCAAAACAATTATTTTCACTTTTAAAGTGCATGGTCCGTGCCATCCTTCTAATTAATGAATCCGCTCTTCAAGACATTTTATTTTTCAAATATGAGACTTGGGTGTAACATTAATATTTGTACCTGTTTTTAGATTTTACACCTGAAACAACTGATAACAAAAACAGTGATGAGCATGCTTACTTCAAGCCTCTATGACCATATCTCTGGGCGCGATGCCGATAAAGCACACTCTTTGGCTAAACCTAAACCAAAAACTGTTAGCAAGTTCAGGGCCATTTGAGCCCCGAGTGAGTGTCCTTTCCTCGAGGCAGCAATATCTCGTGGAGCGCACATAGCGCCCCAGACCACCACCGTCTCGGCCACGCGCTTTCAGTAGGTCTTTTATATTGAAGGAGACTGAACCTACCACCAAGACCTTTTGGGCGGCATTTCTGCTGTGTTATAATTTAAATAGGAGTATGAATTATAGTTCATGTAAAACACATTTACTAAACATGCATCACTGTTTATCCTGTTCCTTCTCCAGGTGCTGCTATCCAGCTCTACGTCACAGCCATGAAGTGGCCATGGGGTGAACGATCGACAACTGCTGTCATTAGTACTCAGATCGACAGAGCCACCTGCTAGCTGTGAAGCCCAGTTACCAGGCAGCAGATACTCGACCAGCAACCAGCCCTTGTCACTCTAGTGGGACTCAAGGATTATGCCCGAGTTCCATTAGAGCGACAAACAGAAACAAACGACACGGACAAGTCTCCAACACATGCAGCATGCCCGTGATGGTACCTTTGGCAGGCGTTTATTCGTTCGGTGCTCGTGAAATAAGCATGAGTGATTGTAAGCCTGCCAAAGAACCCTCGCGTGCATGATGCTTGTGTTTAAGCATAGCCTCTTTTATTCTACAAAGCCTGTCAAATCGCGAAAGACTCAGGTTTGAGCCTTGTCGCTGTCGTGTGTTTCTGTTTGTCGCTGTAGTGGGCCTCTGGCATAAGCCAGCACCATGTACTGAACATGAAATAAAAAACCACTGTATCAAACTTGATTGACTTTGCAGCTTCATTTGCATGCCGACCACACAATAAATACAGCAGCTCGCACATGTTTTCAACTTTCATTCTATTGTTCGAGTATTCTGAGAAAATTACTGAGCAGCTTTATTAGTCGTGAGGCACTAAATCCGGAACAAAGTAGACAACCAGTTTTTTCTGCACACAGCACCAAAAATTGGAGATGTTTGGCTATATGCCACAAAAACATACTTAGAATGACAACAGAGGCTTCCTTGGGAGAAGCCTGTAAATTCCCCGTATAGCCAAGATTGAATGACCAGAGAACTCCCACCCTGGCCCACACTGCATTTACACCGTTTTGCCAAGCTTGACTGACCACTGAACTGCCAGCGTGGCCCAGCATGCATTTAGACCGTTTTGCCATGCTTGGCTGACCACTGAACTGCCAGCCTGGCCCAGGCTGGCAGATCAGTGGTCAGCCAAGCTTGGCTGTACAAGGAACCCCCACTGAACTGCCGGGCCTGGCTAGCCAGGCTGGGGCTAGCTTGCCCCTTGGAGCAAAACGGTGCTTGGGCCGGGGAAACTTTCCCCGGTTGCCCAAGCAGGCTCAAGCTTGAACCGGTGAATTGTGCTGCTTGGGAAATGACCGGCATACTACATTTTAAACAAGGTGTCGCACAAACGGTTTATATCCTTTTTTTTCCTTCAAATTTTGAAGCGCTGCACTAGATCTTAACTGAAACTAAAGTCGTTTCGAATATCTCAATTGAACAATGCTTTATTTCTGTACACATCAGTATTCGAATCAGATGTCTATATGGAAACATTGCACATTGTACACTGACAAGATGAGATAAATTTGTCTGCTAACAGTTGTTTTCTTTTTCGTACAGTTTAGAATTTTTAAATAACTCAAAAACCCAATGCTCAATCAAACTTAATATCACTTGATCAGATGTGATCATTTTGGCCATACATAAAAAAACAAGTACCGAAGTTAGTATCCAATGCCTGATAGTTCGACAGCCACTTAATTTGTTGGCTTCACTTCCCCAGAAAATTCCAGAATGATGTTTTACTTCTCGTTGTTCGGTTGATACACGGCATTTCTCACTTATCGCTGATATTTTAACATTTATGTGGCACAGCATAAAAACGAAAAGCCAAATTACTTCGAATCTAACTAAAGACCTGGAGGAAAAGCTTGTCATTCTTCTTTTAGGCATTCATGTGGCAGGCTGCATGGTTATTTTCCGAGCGTCTGTGTGGAAACAAATTGCGTATAAACCAAGGAAGCATGCATTTTTTATCTAAATAATATTTGTGTTTCTTTTTAACAGGCATGCAATGCAAAATTCAGATATGACAGAGGCCGCTATTATGACCTCCAGCACACCATGTTCGATTATGACCACTTTGCGGGATTTGGGTTTGGTTATGATGACCCCCAGACACTAAAGTGGAAGGTGAGAACGAAAGATTTGTTTTTAAATATTATCAATTGATTTTTTAACAATATTATAATTAGCAAATTCATTTCTGAATGAGTGAAAAAAATTGAAAAAGAAATTACCGAGTGAATACTGCACAAGGTACCAATAATTCGCATTGAAATCGGCATCCTTCACCCCACAAATGTTTCGAAATATCTGTTCTCTCTATATCTGAGATAAAGTTCCGCATCCCGTCAAATAAGCATGAATGAAAAAAAATATTGCCTATTTTATTTATTTGAGCATTTTCTACCCCACAAAAATTCCTCCCAAAGGCACATAATTTGAGATATTCCGCGCTCCCCCCCCCCCCTCATATTCCTACGTGCCCCGTGCAAGACCAACTACCGTGAGCAGGGTAGGGAGCAGGTCCAATGCGGGCACCGGGGTGGGGGGGGGGCGTTCCACCATTAACCTTGCCCTCCCCCCCCCCCCCCGCTTTTGCCAACGCCACTGACGTCCGCGTAAGGAACCACTTAAGCGCCGCTAGCTGAGCTTGGCGTGACCTGCCGTCTTTGACGTCGTCTTAGCGGTCGTCTTTAAAGTCGTTCTTGAAGAAGTTTTAGAGGTCGTCCTAAATGCCGTTCTTGAGGTCGTCCTCTTGGACGCCATCCTTGGCGTAGTCTTAAACGCCGACCTGGACGTCGTCATCGATGTCGTCTTACATAGCGCCCTTGAGGTCGTATTTGACGTCTTCCTCAAAGTCGTCCTAGATGATGCCGTGGATGTTGCTTACGATGTCTGTCGGAGTTTTTTCTCAAGGTCGTACTCAGGGCTGTGCTAAACGTCACCCTAGAAATCGTCCTAGATGACATCCTAGACGCCATCCTTGAAGCTGTCTTCGGCGTCGTCCTAGACAGCGTCCTTGACGCTATCCTCAGTGTGCACATGGCATATGACAGCCACTTCATTATCATGAGATTTCCATTTCTACATCTTTTTACCTGCGACGTTCTTGTGAAGGTACCACATTTCATTTTGTTTGGTTGAATGAACGTACCTGTAATTTTATGACTTAGCTCTAGTTCCTATAAAAAAAACTTTCAAGTTGTGCTCCGGAACAAACGTATTATGGTACGTTAAATAACGTAACCGTTTATATGCGCGTGCAATACAAACTGAAACCCAAAATTAATGAAGAAAAGGCAATCTTCTTTTTCGCACACAATATGTCATAAGAAATGCTCTATTCTTCGTCTCAGCGTACGATGGACTAAGGACTAATTTTACGGACCGGCAGATTCAATCATGAGCCCCTTAGAAATTGTGCGGTATTTCGCTTCGATGCACGTATCGGATCCCGCGTCTCTGATCACTGATCAGGGGATGGGTGGACAGTGGCTCGAAGCGAAGATCACTGAGTGACTCAACAATTTCGCATCGCAAAGAAAGCCACGACATATAGGCTCTTTGCAGCGTCGAAGTTGTGCGGAGGGCAAGTTCGTCTGCTTCTTGCGCAGGGGATAGCGGTGACGTCAGAACGCCGAGCCCTGATTGGCTGATCGCGACCCCTTATCTGAGCGTCGTCTGCTCCTTTGCAACGTCGTCTGCTCGCAACGTCGTCTGCGTCTGTCTTACCTTTCCTGCAAATTTCGGAAGTGCAGGTCTTTGCGAGCGAGCTCCACTTCGCCTTTCAGAGAGGGCAGACGAAATAACTCGAGCGGTACGCTGTTTTTGTCTAACAACTAGCAGACGCGCATCAAGGAGAGAAGTCAAAGGACTCAGTGGCGAGGTGTCCCGAGGCGCTGAGGTTTGTTTGCTAAGACCCGAGAGTGAGGGTGGTTAGTGTCCGCAAGTTCCTTCCCAAATACTTTTTCCTCCTTTCGTGTGCGGCGAGACTCCTCACACTTTAACGGCGTCGGCGGGTCGGCGCAGTTAACGTCGTCTACTTTACGTCTGCTAGTCAAAGCGATGGTTGCTTTACCGTTCCTGCGTCTGTCGAAGATTCACCGCTTTTTCACCGGCGAGAACGCGGGCTTCGAAAAAGGCGAAAGGAAATACCTTGAAGGATACGTACTTTCTTTCGAGGTGAAGGATTTCACTCTAGTTGCGAATGTCCAGGCGTGGTTTAAGGATTGTAGCTACGCGATAAAGATGACGCTCCCCGATAAAGGTGACATTGTAGAAAGTCACTGTGAGTGCCCTCGCGAAGCCGCAAAGTGCAGCCACATTTTGTTTTTATTTATTCAAAGTATCTCAAAGGCCTGTCGGCATTACATGAGGTGGGACTATACAGTCTGTTTAACACGAATAAGGAATGGCAGTGAGTACGCCGACTCCATACAAACAACAATACACACCTGCGCGCATCAAAATAAACCAAATATTTGCAGAGCTGGGTGACATAAAGCACATAATGACATGAAAAATAATAATACACACATCCGTTAACATCTCGAGTAATGCAAAATATAGATACAGTGCCCAGTTCACAAGGAAATAACATTGTTACACATTTTTAATTTAGCTAAAATATATGTGGTTAACTCTGAACGAAAAAGTGCTGGGTCGGAAACTGAAACAACGGCCTCGGGAAGATCATTCCAGAGCTTGATGGCACGTGGCAGGGAAGAATTATTGAATGACAATGATGTCCCAAAGATGCGCTTAAAACTCTTAGTGTTAAAATTACGTGATTCCTTGTTCAGGTGTTCCAGATGCAAGAACCAAGTTCCACCGGGGCTGTGGCATAA
The DNA here is from genome assembly GCA_037355805.1 of Ixodes ricinus. Classification (NCBI taxonomy): domain Eukaryota; kingdom Metazoa; phylum Arthropoda; class Arachnida; order Ixodida; family Ixodidae; genus Ixodes; species Ixodes ricinus. Next base: position 20,782 of record JAZHYW010017438.1, on the reverse strand, counting down.
TCGGTGAATTAAGCATAGGAGAGAAATGTTACGTCGAGTTTCCAGTAGACAGATAGAATAATTTTGCTTTATTAGTGACACGCTGTCGAAACGCGAATATGATGAAGAAATGAAGCGGGCAGCTCGGTTTTGAATGGATTCGATTTGATTAATAAGGTAGGTTTGGTGAGGGGCCCAGATAGCGCAGGCGTACTCTAATTTCGGGCGAACATAGGTTTCATAGAATAATTTGCGGAGGTGAGAGGGCGCAGATTTAAGATTGCGTTTCAAGTAACCGAGGGTACGGGATGCTTTAGCGGTTTTCGTGTTAATGTGAGAAACCCAAGAAAGATTAGAAGTTAGTTCGACACCGAGGTACTGATAAGCAGAAGCAGCGATGATGGGCGAATTGTTGAGTAAATATGTGAAGTCTGAATTTGTGCGTTTACGGGTGAAAGAAATAAGTTTACATTTTGCTGTCTTAAGGATCATTAGCCATTTGTAGGCACCAGGTAACTACCCGATCAATATCAGTTTGGAGATGTAAGTGGTCGTCAGGGTTGTTGATATTTCTGTACAGTACACAATCGTCGGCAAAAAGACGTACACAGGATGTTAGCGACTGCGGAAGATCATTAATGTATATTAGAAATAGAAGAGGGCCAAGGACAGTACCTTGCGGCACCCCGGAGGTTACATCGGAAAGCTCCGAGTAAAAATCACCTGCTGTTGTGAACTGCTGTCTTAAGGAGAGAAGGATTTGGATCCAGGAAAGAGTTAAGTCGTCAATGCGAAGTAAGGAGCAGCGTAGATATTAGACGGCAATGCGGCACGCGGTCGAACGCTTTAGAGAAATCTAAGAAAATGGCGTCGGTCTGGGTGTTTAGGTCCATGTTACTATGTATATCGTGAGTGAATTCAAGGAGTTGGTTGTCGCATGAGAATCCCTTACGAAATCCGTACTGGTGTTTGTAAAAAAAGTTGTTTTGGTCAAGATGGGACATCACATTCGAGAAAATAACATGTTCCAATAGCTTTGAGACAACAATTGTTAATGAGATGGGTCGGTAATTATTTGGTGAGTTTTTACTGCCACTTTTAAAAACTGGAACGATCTTCCCGATCTTCCAGTCAGAAGGGACGGATCCGGTAGATAATGATTGTTCAAAAAGTAAGCAAAGTATATTTGATGATACCTCAGCAGTGTTACGTAATATTTTAGAGGTAATCATGTCATTGCCCACGAATGTTGAGATTTTAAGGTTAATGATGAGTTTTAGAATTCCTGCTTTTAGGAAGTCACTGTGAGTGCCCTCGCGGGGCCACAAAGTGCAGCCACATGGTGGCTACCGCACTTTACGCGGCTCTAAATGGACTGTCCAAGACGGACCTTCCACAGCAGTGGCTGCAACGCCCCAAGAGCAGCATGCCGCGGCAGGTCGCTCGCTCAGGTAAGAAGTAAACACCATGTTCATCGCTATGTTAAAGTGTTTAGTTGCACGAGTTTCGTGAATGGTACCTCGCGTTTAATGATTTGTTCAAAGATAATCAGCTAACGACAGATGACAGCCGATGTAGTGACTGAAAATAAACAAATGCGGCTGTGCGATCGGTACTGTGAGCACATCATAGCCCAAAAGTGCTCGATCGCTGCTTGTTGTCACAACTTTCTTGCTCGACTAAAAGGCTGAGGTCAGATAGCGTATTGAGGTATGTATGTGTGGCGTAAGCCCAAGTGGAAAAAGTTTGAAAACCTGTGCTAATCTGAGGAAGAGAATCCGAGCAAGATCGATCGAGCTACCCGAGCGGCGTCGAACATATCGCGGAAGTTATGTCGTAGACCCGTTGACACCAAGAAGTAATTATTGTTATAATACAATTAAATGCAAAGGTGCAAGCGAGCTGGACAAGAATGACGAAAATAATCCCTGGAGAAGGGGAACGAGAGGTACAAATGACAAACACAATCATTTTTCGACGGACGCGTTCTCGCCGGTGAAAAAGCGGTGAATTTCCGACAGACGCAGGAACGGTAAAGCAGCCATCGCTTTGACTAGCAGACGGTTGGCGCAGACGACGTTAACTGCGCCAACCGCGCCAATCTGGCGACGCCGTTAAAGAGTGAGGAGTCTCGGCGCACACGAAAGGAGGGAAACAGTATTTGGGAGGAAACTTGCGGACACTAACCACCCTCACTCTCGGTTCTTAGCAAACAAACCTCGGCGCCTCGGGACACCTCGCCAGTGAGTACTTTGACTTCTCTCCTTGATGCGCGTCTGCTAGTTGTTAGACAAAAACAACGTACCGCTTGAGTCATTTCGTCTGCCCTCTCTGAAAGGCGAAGTGGAGCTCGCTCGTAAAGACCTGCACTTATGAAAGTCGCAGGAAAAGTAAGACAGCCGCAGACAACGTTGCGAGCAGACGACGTTGCAAAGAAGCAGACGACGCTCAGATAGGGGTCGCGATCAGCCAATCAGGGCTCGGCGTTCTGACGTCACCGCTACCCCCTGCACAAGAAGCAGACGAACTTGCCCTCCGCATAGAAATGATGCGGCTCTTTTGGATTCGGAGCATTATTCGTCCACCCCTGATCAATGTTAAGCGTGTCATAGTATAGCGTGGAATTAGATTGGACCTGGCAGCCCTTGGCTTTGGCCTTTAGTCCATCGTAGGGTAAGACAAGGTATAGAAAGTCCCCACTTACTGCAACGACGTGAAATTTAAAAATCCAGATAAAAGACACTGTGAGGAATTACGGCTCAAGGAATTGAGCGCGATTTCAGAAACACACGTCATTAAGTGCACTTGGGGAAATTCGAGATCTCAGTTCATCTAATATAAGCTTCTGCGCATAGAATGCCAGCGCCACGATGGTCTCTATGACTGGTGCTCTAATGACTACTTGCAATATCAATGAAGAGCTGGTGGCTGCAATCTCGTTAACGGTCCGTATCCTCAGCCACCGACCCTACAACACTTTGAGATGCGCCAAGTTTACTTCGTTTTGTGCGGTTTATTTTTACTGCGCTCCGATCAGACACGGGTGTGTGGGCTTGCTTGACTGCCCTTGAATAATGGGAGGAAACCGACGGCGGTTTTCTACCTCGCTGCGCGAATCTAATACTGTAATAGCTTAACTCTCTACTTGTAACAAAAACCATGAAAAAGTGTATGGTTTCGCCCGGTGACAAAATAATAAATAGCGTTTTGACGGCGTCTTCTTTCCGCAACAAATATGAACTTTTTTGGTTTTTCTGATTTTCATTCCTTCTTTTCCGCCACACTGGCCATACTCCTTTTTGAAATCTTTGTTAGTTTCTATCCGTATTTCTTTCTTCCAATATCTACTCTTGTCAAAAATTGTCAGTTATTTTTTTCATTGTCTTTGCTGTAATTTTTGGTTTCGGTGTGGTACTTTTCCGGACATAGCCTGGGGCTTAAACAGCGGTAGTGCGCTGCTTTAGGTCAGTCGCCCTTCCGTAGAAGGGCGACCTGCCAAGTTAAAAGTTTCTGTTCAAGTTTACACCCATTGCCTCTTCTTACTGGTCAAAATGTAATCCTCACATGACCACTAATATATTTCGGCTGAGAGTTAAGAGGGATAACGCTGCTCCTTTGTTTTCTAATATTATGTTCGCTGTCGGTGTCAGTAACCGCAGAGAAACAGTAACGCTTCGATAGCAGGTTGCCAATGTCCAGTATTAATTCTATGTGGTGTTAATGAGATCACGAAACTCGCGGCGACTTACAGTTGTAGTCCGACACACGCTAGTTCTGCGTGCAATTTAAATTAACGTTGCATTTTTTTCGATTTTGTACCAATTTGTATATATTGCATTTCCGCAGCCAATGCTAACGCCAAGCTTAATTATCTATTTTTAATGGCATTGTTTTGCAATCAAAGTCTTGCAACGTTGTTATCACTCACGCCTAAATTTCTCCTTAATATATTTTGCATTGCTCTTATAATAATCCAGTAAAAACAAGCCGCAATTTTTTATGGTTTCCGTGTTTGCATTTTAATTGACTTTGTCGTCGGCTGTGTTAATTAAATATCAAGTGTTTTATGTGTATATTTTGTAATTTGTCGTTCAGCACTGTTTCTAATTTGACCTACAAATTATTCAAAACCAAAAGGAAATATAATATATACCATTTCAAGGCATGCAATTTGAGTTATTTAAAGGGATTGTCCGGTCATTTTTTGTCTTCAAGAAAACAATTAAATCTTGTTTTAACTGTGTTTGATAACACTCTCCGCGCAATATACAAATTTTTTATCATCCTCCGCACAGGAAATTATATTTTAAACTCTTCCCAAAACGCGTCCTAAGAAAAAACGGAATTTTTGTTTGCAACATTGGCAACTGCGGAAGCTCTGACGTAACATCAGGTAAAGAGCCGGGTTGGGTGACTCCCGACTGCTGTACTGTAACTTTTCGGTTTTATTCGTTTAAACTGGTTGTTTTTTCAGACTAGATCTTCGCAGATTTAAGGGGACTTTTTTGTGCGGTTGCTTGAAAGAACCCTCGGACTGCAGAAAAACGATATTCTTTCGCCGTGTGAAATAGAATCGAGCTGTCCGCGTGCGAATGTGGCCGCAACCTGTCAGTTCCCTGATTGGTTTCGGATTCGCCGCATAAATATATTTTAAAAATACAACTGTTCTTCTACAATCAATTTTTCATGATCTTGCAAGACATTGAATAGTCTAAAACGTCTATATTCACGTTAGAGCTCAGCTTTAATGCTATTCGTGTGCAAAATGGTTTCGGTTTAGGTGGCGCCGCATAGACATTTTGTGTGTGTGTGTAACTGCTGCTCAACGCTCAATTCCTAATGATCTTGCAAGACCTTGTCTTAAAATGTCTACGTTGACGGAAGAGCATCTTTTAATCCTCTGTCGCCCAGTGTAATGACTCTAGTCGGTGGGATTGATCTTGTGGACTTAAGCTTTGTCCTCAACACTAATTTATCTGGCGTGGAAGTACGGCTGCTAGTAAGCAAGCTGCGAAAGAAATATTTTTGTCGCATCTCGTGCGTTTTTTACACTGCCAATGCGCTTGCAGGATCATGGCCCCTGCCTCGCTGACATGGTTTTCTGCAATTTATATTCTTCATTGATTCGTGCGCCACATCGTCACATTTCCTTTTACTTTTTTGAAGGCGTGCTGATGTTCCTATAACAACCAGGTGTTTGTAGTTGTGCCACATTTCAGACGTCTCGGGAACCATTGAGCAGGGAGCCCCATATTGGTGGTTTCAACAATTTTGTGTTTGATACAACAAGTCAATGCTGAGACATTGCACATTTGAGAGAACTACAATTTGAGATCACCATCCTCTCTAACTTTATAATTAATATTTGAAGTCCTTCAACCATATAAATATGTACAGACAAAGTTTATTTCAGACACGGCTCGTGGAACGCTTAAGCAACCAAAGAGTGTGAAAGGGAAACTATTTTTATGTTCCGAAGGACAGGAAGCAAGGTGCTCTCCAGGGGCCTGAGAGCACTTCCCATATCTAACGTTTTTGAAGGTTTTAGTTCGTAAGAAAAGTAAAAGTGTTAATCGGACAACATTCCCCAAAACCTACAAGCCAAGAACTCACCCTTCTCAATCTAGAGTCGATCAGCGACATCACCGTGCAAACGGTGCGCTGGGTTGATGCGACGGTGCAAATCACACAAATGCCGTGTGAATAACGTGTACTTTGCAAAAATGAGGTCACCCTGGAGGTCACCGGTTTCCAAAATTTGTCTCAGAAACACAGACTAATAAAAGGCGGGTACATGAAAGTTTGGAGATCACATGTCCCACGGCATAGTTACAGAGTTTCCCTGAACACTTGCCGCAGCGTTGAGACTGCAAGACATATAATGGCTTGGAAATACGGATTATCTTTACTATTCATGCAGTGCTCGGTTACGAATTTTGTCAGAAACATAAAAAGCCTCGGTAATTCTCTTCGCAAAGCTGTGGTAAATCTATCAAAGAATGATCTGTCAATCTGAGGAACGCACGGATAATTAATCTAAGCTCACGGCCGTCTTGGACTAATATCTCAATAAAAGTCAATTCTTGTTTGTTGCTATAACACAAAACGCCATTGAACAAAGAACAGCCTAAAATAGAGTATAAGAAGAAACAAAATACAATAAACTCACCGAAGAACATATTCCAATCCCCGAGTACACGAAGTGCCTGCATAGCCGACGATCTTATGCCTGATGTTACGTCACGCATAACAGCAGAATGTCAGCTATTGACAATGGCGAAATTCGGGTGCAGTTTCGTACACACGCTCAAGTCTAGTTCAATTAATATCCGGACATTAGACATCCTAATAAAAATGTCGTTTGTCTATATAAAGGCTCCCTAGACTCAACGAGCGCAAAAACTCAAGAACTTTAGGTTTTGACCGGACCATCCCTTTAACGTAGTTTATGCGTCGAAACTGAATTTAGTGTCGGGTATTTATGTAAGCTTTTTTTAATGCCTGTCACCACAGATCTGCGAAGCAACTAAGCGATATCCCGATCTCAAAATTGGAATGGCGTTGTTTGATCTGGAATCTGAAGACTCCACAAGAAGATGCGTTCGTAGATATTTCAAAAAAGCTGCAGGCTATTGGCGAACAGAGGGCGTTTCAGCTTATTTCAGACAAACTGTTAATCAGTCTTTGTTTATTAAGTCAAAGCCTTCGTGCCCAACATAATAAAACTTCGAATGTATTTTTAATTATAATAAATGTATTTACAGCGCAAGTGTCCTGTTTATGTTAACAACTACGCTTGACAGTAACCGTACTAAAACAAATTAGACTACTCGAACAACATCACTATACAACATTTCATATTTAATATAGAACGCTGTCAAAGCTGCGTGTGTGAATATGAAGCTTGAACTCGTTGATCATTTTCACGCCTTCTCGGGCACACGAAACTATAGATGAAGCCACGCGCTCGCGCCGGTAGCTGTGACAGCGTTGTTTTTTAATAGAACGATCTCACTAAGCGTTCAGCTCATGGGCGACGCCGCCATAACTTTAGTCATAGCCTCCTATATACTGAGAAAGCCTGGCAGATCGTCACGAGAAGCGGCCGCCGAAATAGAAAAGGTGGAGCAGCAGGCAACGTATCCGATGATAGCCATGTGGCTGACGCCCCGCTGCGGCGAGACGCCGAAACACGCTGCTCCCGAGCGAAGAACTGTGTTTAGGGTCCTCACCGCTGTAAACGCTGTGCGCTGACGTCCAGGTCTCCCGGGAAATGGTACTTTGATGCTTTGTGCTACCAGATCCTCCCGCTCCAAACCTGTGACCGCGCAATCTATTGCTCCGTCGTCGTACTGCCAGGCTTTGTGAGTATAGAGCAGGTTATGCTTCAGTTCACAAGATGCAGACAGCAACGCGCAGGAGGTCTCGTGCCTCTCGTGCTCTGCACGCATAGAGCTCCAGCGCGGCTCTCGCTCGTGCAGAAAGACTAAAGGTGTTTTTCATACATTGCGGAAGTGGTGGTTTAGTCAAATTGGCTGGCAAGATTGGTCTAATAATAATGATATAATATTATTAATAATATTATTTATTGCTCAGGAGAGTCGCGGCACCGGTGAAAGCCGACAGCCCGTACCATGAAGGCCCGCGGTTCCGCGTCTAGTGATGGTGATTTTGTGGTGATATAATATTCAAGATGAAAGTGATGGCGATTATGATACGATAAGTACTATCGAAGAAAAATAAAATGCGAACAGAGGAGCGCGTGGCTAACGGTACAGGCTGCGCCGCCTGGGAGTGAGCTTAAGGGCGAGGGTGCGTGGCCCACTCCGATGTGCTTACGCCCTTCGCTCAGTGCTCCACAAGCTTCGGAATTGCGCCTCGTAGTGCCCTGAAAGTTACCACAGCTATCTTCGCTCGCTCGGCGCGTGTGCCGCAAGAAAGCTCGCTGCAAGTAGCAGCTAAAGCGCGCGCTGGTTTTGCGCGCACTTTCCAGGCAGTAATACTATTCAAATGAAGCCGTACGTCCATACTATTGTTCGTGCCTACCCAAACTAGGTCGAAGCAGCTTGATCGGCGGCGGAGTGACGAGCTATACCCGGAGAAGACCAATGAAACACATCCATCTAACACAGCTTTGTTCGTGCATTGGGCCTGGAATTTTTATTTTATAATTGCAACACAAGTACTACTGCCCTTCGAAGTAGCGCTGTTGCCTGATCTAAAGCGGAATAGTCCGTACTCTTACCTGCTGCTGTAGACGAAGGCAGAGATAAAAACTCCCCGGAGCGTAGAAGCAGAAGTTGGCAACACGACACACTATATTTACGATGATGTCATCCGGGGCGCATCGCCGTTTCTAACGGAGTAAAACCACGCAGCAAATCCAGGGAACTGATTGCCCTATTTAAACGTCACAATCGTTTGGAAGCCGAAGACGACAATAACACCTTTCGCTCTTTTTTTTTTGTTATATAGTCACAGGACGATTTAACCGAGTACAGCGGCCGGGTCTCCCTTTTCGGAGGTGCAGTGACGGACGGCGTGATGCAGTCGATCCTTCGCCCCCCCTCCCCCCCCCCCCCGCCCCCAGTACACATCGCTTCATGGCCATAGTCTCCGGCGGCACATTACAAAGCGACACGGGTTGGAGCTAATGAAGGATAGATATCTGGAGGTATACAAGAGACTGACTGGGGCGCGTGTTAACCAACCCGACCTCATTCGTTCACGCTGCTTTGCGGCGACCGTGTGCGGCGTAACATTATAAGGTGACAGGATGGGCACGAGCTGTGGAGAACTATTTCGCACTAAACCAAAGGAGGTCGCTAGTTTTCGCGTCTAATACAAACCCCAAAACCACAAGTTGGAGTGCTGAAAGCGTTTTGCATCAAACACGCCTGGAACAAAACGTGAGGAAAAGTGCGTCTGCTCCCGATAGGGTGGCAAGCCAAGATAAGCAAGCAAATCTATGGAGGCGGCATCTCTATGTCAGATGCCGCACCTGTGAACTCGCGTGAAACACTAACACCCCTGTCAGACGGTCTAGTTTAGTGTCACTACAAGCGAGTGCACTTAAACCCGTCGAAACACACTCCATGTTTGTTCGTACTACACGGGAAAACTTAGTGTCACTCCAAAATGATGGCAATAACGATGGGTACGGAATGGGCACGCAAAATATTACAGTGTATACGCATTTCTTTCATAACTAACTTCGCCGTCTTATCAGAAACACGTTACCAAACATTGTTGCGCTAAGTCACGAGCTTTAATCCACATTTACGTTCAATTTGCATCATTACGATCAGCCATTACAAGCCAGTGATTCACGTCCGCACGCAGGTACGGTGCTCATCTATACTCTGTTTCACCTTATGATGAACCGCAGGAAAGGCTACAAGCGCGAGCTCATTGCTCTGGGGCACATCTCGGCGGCACACGTTCTCGTGCGTTAAGAGTGGCTCCCAACACTATCAGCTCGCGCTTCTAGCCTTGTCTGCGGTACAACTTAAGGTGAAAGGGAGTATACTAGGTGATGCAAGGGGAGGCCATGCTCTTTAAATAGACCGCAACATTCGGTTTCTTAAACAATCGCGCTACGATTTTTTGCAGTTTTTGTGTTTTTTGTGTTTTCTGAGGTCCCAATAAAACCTATCAGTTGCGAGTGAGCGCTCGTCCGTCGTTTGTGTTTCTTACTCTGTCCTCGTCTTTTGTGCGCTTCCAAAACCAAGATGAATAACTACCAACTTGCTAACTTTCCACCCTTCTGCAGTGTCTCTTTTCCTCTATGACACACCATCGGAGTCGGATCGCGCTAACTCAGCTATTGAGCCCGAGCACTACCTGAGACGCTCTGATTGTACACGAGCCCCAGCCGAATACTGACACCGCACTCGCGATGAATCTCAAGCCTCGATCGCTAAAAATACTTTGGGTAATGTTTCGGTACGCGCAGGCGCGGTTGCACATTTTTGATGAATGGTGTTTTGTCGCCAATTATTTACCACGCATTCACCGAATGAACCCACTACACTCAGAGAACCCCTTAAAATAGACGGTAAGAAAAGCAGCACATAAATTGAGTTCTGTTTTACTCTACAGGATGTCGAAAAAAATATTGCATAAAATAGACAGGGAACAGAGTTCCAAGAAATGTTTCCCAACTGTGCCTTTAGGAATTGCATTTAATATTACATTCCGTAAGTGCAAGCATTTTTGAAATCGCTCAAGAAAAAAAAACAGTTTTTTTATGCGTGGCAGTAAAAAACAACAAAAAACGTATTGTTGATGCATATGGTCGTGTATGGTACCACATTCGCTGGGATTTTCTGAATCTGCTGGAGGGTGTTAACTTTATGAATCCGTCATGTTTTGTAACCACATGGTGCCGTATGTAAGTAGCGGCGTCAATCCGACGGTTTTCTTAACATGTTCCTACCGCACATGATAAAATATTTTTTGATATGTGCCATTATTTCCAAAGATTATCACTAAAACATGTTCAGTATGGTGAAAACTCCACCTAAATACACCTTTGTGAAAAGCTCCTTACTATCGTACGCATAGGATTGCTTTACGCCGGAATTACCTAAACATCACCCTGGTAATAGGGAGGTGACAAAAAAACGTATACGTTTTTAGGATTGTGTTATATCCAAATTTTCTGGAATCAATATTCTAGAGCTACTGCAATAAACACACATCTTCGCCTTCCATTAACTTACGAGGAACCATGGCAGACCTTTAAGCTGAGAGGCCATGGTTACCAGCGCTTGCTGGGCGCTGGCCGTCTTTCCCTCTCACTGTCAGTCAAACCCCAACTCCTGGAACAGGTAATTTCTAAAATAAATGTCAAACCCTTCCAAATTTATTGGTCTGTGGTCTCAAGACGTTGTGGTGTACTAAGTCTAACAAACTCAGTTGATGAACTCTGCCTGGAATTTGTTTGTGAGTGTATGTGTGTGTCTGGCTGGGCAGGGGTAGGATAACTTGCGGATTATATCTGTGCAGCATGCTACCAAGTCTCGAGGTATACACTAAATGCATCATTTGCAGTGCTCTTCTTATATAGGACGAACCCGAAGAAAGGCAGTTCCAGGTGTAAAACAAAACCACGATTTTTGAGGAAAGATAACAATGTTTAAATTTTCAACGTAAAACCAAAGTAAGTTCTTCCGGTTCGAAGCAGATGCCCAACTTTTGGAACTCATTGTACCTGACAGTGAAGTTGTAAGCAATTTTTCTTTACAAGTTCAAATATTATAATTGGGGTGTGATACCATGACCAGACGCCTCACACCGAGGTATGTGCGGACTCTCTAAGTCGCCATTTCCTCGTGAAAAATGTACGAACATTGCTTATAACCTTTGAAATATATAACGACAACCTCTGAATCAGTGCAGTCTGCTCCAAACGGGAAGCATGAGCGCGCTTATATACTACAAAAGTAAGCAAAGCGCGGTTCACTTTGCTCCCCAACACAAGCTTACACTTATTGCGTGGACGAAGATGGTCGTGCTTTAACAGTATTCGGCACATTCATACTTTAGTCTCATATTGTTGTAAACAACAAAACTAACTATCTCAAAACTCCGGTCTAAAAACATGTTTTTCATGCACGGCTGGTCAAATTCTGAGGCGCTGCAGAAAGGCAGCCTACGGCGTAAAGTTCTTAGTTCGAACTATTTTTGTTCGCCATCCGCCAATTGAAAAGCATGCGAAATGGGCTTCAGCACGCACCCTCGTATCGCAGCACCACAGCGTTCTTCTGCAACATAAAGTCCGTCTCTTTCATCGCCATCACCATGGCAACGAACCCCGACTAAATGGAAGCACGCACGGTACCACTCGTGAAGCCAGCAACAATTAAAACTTGTTGTTGGCCTAGTTGGTTCATGATGCAGTCTAGAGGTTTTTTGCGCGACACAAGGGACAATACACAAGCGAGTTAATACGGACAAGCGCCACTTTATACTAGTTTATTCGTACTCGATCGACCACGAACATTCAGAAAGTGCATGCGCAGCACGCTACACAGAAGAAAAAGAAAACAGAAAACAGATAGAAAAGTCACCCACCAAGACACATTCCACGATAGTCATTGTCAAACCAGCAACCCGGATAAAAACTGCACTTCACTTTCAAACAAAGAAACCGAGGTATCGCTGAAACATTCACCTCCCTTCTTTATATAAAAGCTTCCATCAATTCTCTGGCTGTGCTATCTTTGCTTCTACCCAACATCCTGATCTCTTGAAATCGCGTCTCACACCCACAGTTGGCACAGTGAGTTGGCAAGTGTGCATTGCTTTTATTCCTGACTGATAGTTCATGTTACCGTGCGCGGTCATCAACACAGCGTCCAGTTTGACCAATCAACGCCGGACCAATATATGCTTTCGCACATGAAAGCGGAATCTCTTAAACCACCGCTGTGGCACAATCCACGAACGGAGGGGCGTGCTTTTTGTTGCATCCACTCGTCTTCTCTCTTGCCGTAGAAATCCTCGGGCAAAGGCCCGTAAACTTGCGTGGCGCAGAGAACACGAAAGGTACACTGTACCTCTTCGCAACCTTCTTGAGGTTGTGGGACACTTTATGTATATACGGCACCACTTCTGGTCTGCACTTCCTCTGTGGCGGCTCTGGCTGCGTCCTCTGCTTTTTCTTGGTTTTCTGGAGCAACGTCTCAGCAACCGCCGTTATGATCGAGCGAGGAAAGCGGCAGACTTCAGCCTGGCTACCTGATCATTAAAGCTTCTGTGCATAGAGTATGGGCAAAACTTCCTGAGGGCGGACCCTAAGCAGAGGGAGGCGATGTTGTTGTTGTTGTTTGGGGGTTTTATGGCGCAACAGCTACGGAGGCCATTCTGCGGCAAACAAAATTATAAAGAAAGCAAGGTGTTCTTGTTACTGTGCTACAAAATAATAATTAGCTACGCAGAACTAGATATGATTAATAAAACCTGCGTTAGTAATAAAAGTCAACACAAGGTCAAATGAAATTAGGGGATATTCTCCCAGTAAAAGAGGAGGATGGAATGGGATTTGGAAATGAAACAATTCAGGAAAGTGGGTACGACGTTCATTGTCCAAAGCTAGACAGAGCCACAATATATGCATGATGATAAGTGTATCCCCAAAATGTTCACACACCGGTGGGTCCTCCCCACTAAGAAGATATTTGTGCGATATGTAAGAATGACCGATTCGAAGACGACACAACAATACTTCATGGAATCGGTTGCTGCGAGAGGAGCTCTGCCAGAGCCCAAGAACCGGCTTTGTAATACGAAGTTTATTGTTGCACTCCATGTTCCATTCAGACTGCCATAAATGAACAAGGGATAATTTTGTTAGAGGTTTAATGTATTGGTGTGGCAAACAGGCGTGAGACAGGTGAAGATTACCTGATGTAGCGAGTCTGTCTGCTTCCTCGTTACCTTTTATTCCCATATGACAGGGCACCCAATAAAATGTTATGTTTAGACCTCCATGTAGAGCTTTATTAAGCTTATTTCGTAGTTGCTGCACCAGCATATTTTTAGTATCTCTCAAAGAGCATATTGCGGTAACAGCTTTCTGAGAGTCTACAAATAGGACAGCCTGCTTTATTTTAGTCCGTAGAATATAATCTATGGCCATAGATATTGCATAAAGTTCAGCCGTAAAAATGCTGGAGAAAGTATTTAGAAGTTTCACTTTAATAAAAAAATTAGAATGCACGGCACTGCCAACAAATGACGACGACTTAGCGCCATCAGTGTAAAAATGTGTGTAACCTTCATACTTCTTCTCAAGCTCAGAAAATTCCTGTTGGATGATAAGAGCAGAGACAGTATGCTTATTAAACCTTGTGAGAACCCAGTCACAACCAAATGCCACTATGTCCCAGGGGGCAACACAGTCTACATTTTGCATAAGATTAACTTCGTCCAAACAAAGATCAAGTAAAGAACAAAATTGCTGTACTCGGAAACTCAAGGGTCTTACACTGCTTGGCTTATTCTCAAAGAGGCGCCGATATCTAGATTTTCGGAGGGAGTTGTAGGTTAGATGATTACGTGTTCTCAAGTATCTTGTAGTAATATGTTAAGCTTAGATGTTGGCGTCTTTTCTAGAGTGACATCTCATTTGATTCAGCATACAGGCTGAGGACCTGGGACGTCCGAAAAAAGCTCCTGTTGCGAGTTGCAGTCCAAGATGATGGACTGTATCCAACATCTTTAGCGCAGACGGTCGTGCAGAACCATAAACTGGAGCCCCATAGTCAATCCGGGATCAAATAAGAGCATCGTAAAGACGTAGAAGGCATTTTCTGTCAGATCCCCAGTTTTTATGGACCAGGAATATTTGCGGTTATGAGACATTTTTCTTTGAGTGACTTCAGGGGAGAAATAAAATTGAGATTTTTGTCAGAGGAGGCGAATTCTCGCTGTACAGATTTCGAGTGAGCCGAGTCATACGGCAGCAGCCCCTTCTGTACTCGCGGGTTATAACACCAGCATAAATGATTACTTGTTAACATCAGTTTTTCATCCAGGAACTGGAGTGAGTCATGGGTCGGAAGCTAACGTGTAAAGAACAAGCCAAACCTATGATTACTAAATGCGGTTAAAATCTCATCTTCAGAGTCGTCATAACTAAACAGGTGTTTCTTTTTAAAGGATTAAAAAAATCGTCAACGTATCTAAAAACCTTCAAGACACCGCCATCGGCAAAGTGGTTGGCTAAGTTTCGATCAATGTGCGCCAAAAAAGTCGTGCCCACACTCTATGCACAGAAGCTTTAATGATCCGGTAGCTAGGCTGAAGTCTGCCGGTTTCCCCTGCTCGGTCATTACGGCGGTTCCTGAGACGTTGCTCCAGAAGACCAAGGAAAAGCAAAGGACGCGGCCGGAGCCGCCACTAAAAAAGAGCAGACCAGAAATGGTGCCATATATAGATATAGTGCCCCACAACCTCAAGAAGGTCGCGAATAGGTACAATGTACCTTTAGTGTTCTCTGCGCAACGCCAGCCTGTGGGTCTTTGTCTGAGGATTTCCTCGCGAAGAGAGAAGACGAGTGGCTGCAACAAAAAAGCACGCCCGACCGTTTTTGGATTGTGCCACAGCGGTGGTTTACGAGATTCCGCTTTCGTGTGGGAAAGTATATATTGGTCAAACTGGACGCTGTGTTAATGACCGCGCACGGGAACATGAATTATCGATCAGGAATAAAGTCAATGCACAATTGCCAACTCACTGTGCCGACTGTGCGTGTGAGGCGCGATTTCAAGAGATCAGGATCTTGGTTAGAAGCAAAGATATCACAGCCAGAGAATATATGGAACCTTTTTATATAAAGAAAGGACGTGACTGTGTCAGCGATACCTAGGTTTCTTTGTTTGAAAGTGAAGTTCAGTTCTTTCCGGGTTGCTGGTTTGATAATGACTATCGTGGAATGTGTCCTGGTGGGTGACTTTTCTATCCGTTTTCTTTTTTCTTCTGTGTAGCGTGCTGCGCGTGCTCTTTCCAGATGTTCGTGGTCGATTGAGCACGAATAAACTAGTTGAAAGTTGCGCTTGTCCGTGTCTACTCGCTTGTGTATTGTCCCTCGTGTCGCACAAAAAACCTCTAGACTCAAGCCAGCAACAGCTGACACCATTTTACGAACACCGTCTGCTATCCAAAGCCGAACGCTGTGTAAGATCGGCCGCCTTCGCCTGTCAGCCCCTGGCAAAAACGACGAAGCTGCACGCCAACGGCGATTGAGCAAGCAACAGCACCGCTGGACGACTGCAACAGGGGCATTTATTGGGACCAAAGGGGAGACATATCACTATACTTTTTTATTTAAAATATAACCTGCGATATCCATGTTGTGGATCACACACCTTTGCAGCCCTTACGGAAATGTCATATCTGGACTTATATTAAAAAATGCAGATATGGATATATAAGGAATTGGGCAGATATGGCCAGATATGCATAGTCAGGCCATATCTGGATGCATAAAGCCATATCTGCCCAATTCCTTATATACCCATATCTGCCCAATTCCTTATATACCCATATCTGCCCAATTCCTTATATGCAATATATGGACTGCTTTATATGATCCCGTGTTTGGGCCTGGCAAATAAGGTACCCACCCCATATAAAGCAATTTTCATGTGATGCTCCTTCTAGGATCACATGAAAATTATTGCCATGGGGCAGGTACCATACTTTCCAGGTCCAGACATGGGATCATATAATGCATTTCTATGAATATCCACAAAATATATATTTACTGCTATCCCACACTGCCAAACGTATGTTTACATAAATATATCTACAGAATATTCCACTGACCAATCTTTATTGGCCTGGTTCGGAAATAGTCATTCCGACAAATATGTATGCTACAAAGATAGAATGAAGGCGATTGCTAGTTAAGAAACATTGTAACATATCATTCAACGTTTGAAAGGCACAGCCATTTGGCGGGATTGGTTGTCAAGGGAGCAGACCGAGAATATTGTTTGCAAAAAAAGTTTAATACATAAAAGCGCCAAAACTCTAAACAAGTACTTCCCCCGTTTAAGAAAAAATTATAAGAAACAAAACTGAAATATAACATGGACAACCACTAAAATAGACTAAAAATGTAATAGCACACAGACACCTATTAAAATAAAACAAATGAAAGGCAACAATTAAGCTGTAAACTATACAAAAGATCCAAAGTCATTGATTCCTACTCACAGGGTCACAGTCCTGATTCAACTCTCCGGTCGAGCACAGCAGTTTTCACAAGGGCTTGCTTGCTAGCCTCGTCGTTGAAGTCCTTCCTTACACCGTGCGATGTTCAAGTCCCCCAGTCGCTCCTCGCAGGCCTTGTTTTTCCGATCGGTCCCCAAATCATCCCGTGTGATTAACACGTCGCACACCACACGCACACAAACCGTTGTTTGCCGGAAGCAATACAAGATGAAAAGGTCATTACTGCTCCTTGAACACGAGGAGGTCACCACTGTTTCCCGCACTAGAAAATGACGAGGGCATCATATCTTTAACAAAAACCTCGTAAAAGGAAAAGATAAAATAATGAACACATAAGAAACAAAAACACGAAGGACTAAATCATGAGAAAAAAAATGAAATAATTAGCACACAAGTAAAAAGAATAAAAACACGAAGGACCTCCAGACAGCCACATTGGTTCAATTAACAATGATGTTTAATTCTGATTAAAAAAATATTCCTGCTGCGCTAAAGATCACCAATATGGTGTGTAAACTAGGCGACCTTGAGCAAAGCAGGAATATTTGTGATCATAATCAAATGTCATTGCGATCTCAAAAAGTGTGGCTGCCTGCGTAAGTCCTTCGTATTACTATTCTTCTGATTTTGGGATATGCCAGCTGAACAAAGGAAGAAATACACACGACAGAGAGAGAGAGACACAAAGAACATACACATGCACTCTGCTGGACTAACAACCGTTTACTAAATATCATATTTTCCTTCGTCGACTTTCATTTAATGGATAACTTCTTTTCCTTCGTCGACTTTAATTATTGCCTAGATGAAATAATTGTTCCTCGCCTTCATCACATCAGTTTGAAAAACGTTGCATCCCCAGAGGTAACGTCTTCTGTGGGCACATGCAGGCTATTTTACACAGGGGGCGTTTCCTGTAAATACTACTTTTCTTTTGCATGAAGCACAATGGAGGCAGTGCTTATACAATCTTCCTTCTTCTCCTCAATGGCTAGGGACTCTAGAATTTCCCTTGCGACCTGTTTTTTTTTTTTTTGTCTAGCCATGATGGTGATGTTTGAGAAGAATGGAGCACATTGGCATTCGCGACAATGCGCTGGAAGATGGCCCCCTGCTCCAATTGTGCGCGCGCTCGGAGGCGGCGTGTTCTCTGGTGCGGTCATTGACACAGCGCCCAGTTTGTCCGATGTAACATTTCCCACCTGACAGCGGAATGTGATAAACAACAGCGCTTTCACATGGGGCGTATTGAGTCCTGTGGGCGGTGCCGCACGTGTTTTCGTTGTTGTCGCCCTCACTGTTAACCTTGCGGCACATGGCATATGCTTGTTAGGAGCAGAGAAGACCTGCACCACGCAGTAGTGATACATGACCGCACGCCGGTACGATGCTCATCGAGATCGAAATGGGCAGGGGTGGGGATTGAACCCAGGACCCCTAAGTTCTGCAGCACACGCTTTCGCTCCACGTGCTCCGAGCTGGTGTGCGCTAGCCCAGTCGGCCACCGATCCACCAACGCAAGGCAACGCAACGCACTTCTGTTGTAAACTCATACTTCTGCTTACGAATGAAATGCGCAATTCCCCTACAGGCTTTCATTCCACGTGAGTGGCATCAGAATTGCTAAAGGCCAGCCCATAAATACTGTCTGTGTTAAAAACAATCCTAGCAGCAATAAGTTGCTTTTATATTGCTCAATATATAGAGCATCTTACCATGAACAGCCTTGGCAGTCTTCCATGAAGCCAGGACTTCAGCAGAGAAGACTGTCATTCTGTGTCGTCTCAGGTCACTCACATCAGGATGGCGAAAGTGAATGTCAACGTCTAATTGGGAAAAGCTGCAGTAAGTATAAAGATGAAAACATAGATTAGAATATATGATAAAAAATATCATAGACCAACTTGAAAAAAGTGCACAAAAAGACAAGGACAGGAACACGTAGGACGCAGACTGGTGCAGATTCACAACTCGATCTATTGAACATAAAAGAAAATAAATAAGAGGATGAGAGAAGTCAGAAAGGCTGTGTACAGAGAATGTGAGCTTCAGGAACTGGGGCGTGAGGCAAAGATGTCAGGTAGATTGTTTTACAGACGCTCTAGAATTAACAACAGCCTTCCCATGCAGTAAGGTGGTGAGTTCATTCTGATTGAACATCTTAAAATATAGCTCACAAAAAACAAGAAATAAAGGAGTGGAATACATACACTACATACGAGTGCAGACTCCCAACACACATAAATTAGAAGAAAAAAAAAGAATGCGGAAGGAGCTTTAGCAAAAGTTTGAACAGGTCCAAGTGGAATGTGCAAATTCACCCATATTCATAAGACTGTAAAAACGATTTTCTCGGCAGCTCAGGTAACAGACGGATGTGCGGACAAATTGGTCGCCCATACTACGAATAATAAAGGCCTAAAATAATTATTTTGTATGTTTTTTATAGTATCTTCTAATTATTCACGTTTTTCCTAAGGATGACATACACGAGCAGTGTAAACAGTGCATAGATAGGTGATAATCCATCATAGATTTTAAAGAGAGATTGAGCTGTCTTTATGTATTAGCCATCCATCTGTTACCTCAACTGACACGAAAATTATGTTTTTTTGTTTTTTTTTAATCTGCTCTTGCTAACAGGTAAATCAGCGCGTCCCACTTGGGCCTGTGCTCGAGCTTCTTCCGCAAAAAAAAAAAAAAAAATTGCTACAAACGATAATTATATTTTTCTCGAAGCACCCCTGCGATTCAAAAATGGGAACGTTCCGGCCACTCTCGTTCCCCGTGTTATAGCGAAATATAGCGCCGCGTGTGGCGGTTTCACCGCACCGGCCAAGAATCACTTGTGTCAATCTTTTTTACAGCCGACTGTACGTAGGATCATACGAAACACGCGTACAGCAAATGATCTTTAGAGCTCGACATTTCGCGAGGAATAAGTGCCGGTGTCAAAAGTTATTTCGCGGGCACAAAGTTTTGCGATCGGAAGTGGTATGCTATGCATTAATCACCATGGGGTGAATTCATTGCGGCACCAATTTTCGGAGATTCTTTTCTGATTACGAATTGCGAAAACGAAGTCGTCTGCAGGCGACTGGGCCGGCGAAAGCTACGCACTTGCTCGATCAAGCAATTGCTGCTTTTTGTCGGCTCCGGATCTCCGCACGCAAGTACGGAGAGTGGCGTCGGCGATGGAGAAACACCGCGCTCTTCCAGGCATTCTAGCTTACCAGTCCCTCCCTCCCTCCCTCCCCCCCCCCCGGTCTCCTAAAGAGTTCCGCCGCTACTGACGTACCTTCACCGATGACAGAGCCTCTACATCGGGGAAAAAAGAAGAAAAACAGCCTCGCATAACACCATTCGCGCACAATTAGTAATGCTGGTAAAAGCAAGCGATCTACAGACAATAACAAGCCTTTTGAACGCAGGAAATAATCCAGCCCTAACGAACAAAATACGAACTTACTTCGGATCCCGTGCCATGATCTTGGCTGCTGAGCAGATTTGACGTAGTTCCACGTCCCATAGTCGTTTCCGTCTTTTTCGGACACATTTGAAACTAAGGCAAACTCCACGCATCACCAATAATCGGGAAATTGGACCGTTAGCCGATCGCGAACACTGGATTTCAAACGCACATGGCCGACACGGCCGGCAAAACGTGCGAAACATAGGCGGTTGATTCGATGAGGTTGTATTCGTATCTTCAACACGTTTAAAATAAAACGACCAGCAAACCGCATTATAAAACTCATAAAAGAAACAGCAATAATAAATTATTCCGCACGTCAATATCGCCACAATATTATGAATAAGTCCTGAACACGGTGCAAAATAATAAATACGAAACTAAGCGTGCAATGTATCAAAACGAATTCAGCAGGGATGCAACCTTCTAGAAAGCGAGCGAAGGTCAGCCGGGCGACACTAGCTTAGTGCGTTGACGCTCTGTCTTCGCGAGCGTGTGGTTGTTGGTTCGAATCACGGTAGGCACTATATATTTTCTTACATTTTTTGTATTAATTTTTTTATTTTAAATATTTTTCTCACCTTT
>JAZHYW010017437.1:0-61990 GCA_037355805.1 Ixodes ricinus | reverse complement strand
GGAGTTTGGACATTTGTGTATTAGCACGGTCGCGCTTCCTGATATGCCTCGAGTTTTGTTTGCCGGAATTCGATGGTGAAACACTTGTCCCAGTATTTCTCATCGAATAACCGGGTGGCTGTCGAAGTGCGGGCGTTTAGTGGCATTAGGATCGAGGCTTTTGTTTCCCAAGGTGTCTCGACAACCTGCTCGATTTTGGCCGCACGTTACAAAATACCGTTGGCTGGCCACTCAGATTTTGGAACGACGTCCGACGATGCAAATCGCCTTTTCTTCCGCCCTTCCAAGGTGAGAGAACAAGTTTTCTTCGTTGGAGTGTAAGCGTAGTCAGAGTGCCGAGATCCAGGAGTTGAAGGATCGACACAGAGACGTGAACTGGCTCCTGCAGGAGTTCTGCCGCAAGAAGGGCTTCTTGTTCATCGGTGATCACGTGAACGAGTAACATCTGTGCATCATCTACTGTTTTATTCGTCATGAAAAAAATATTTAGAGCACAGTTCTGAAGTAGTGAGATATAAAAAATAAAGCAAAGTCGGGGGACGTGTATTTTCTGTGTCCTATACCAGCCTGTTTGTCGTCTGCACACTGGTTAATGAGCTCGCTCTGAGTGCCTTGCTGAAAGCAAAAACGCAAATATCGAATAGCAGTGGCTGGCGATGAGCAAGATAGCCACGATAAATAATAATTTTAACTCAAATATGTTAATAATAACAACCTGGGAGCAAGCTCACACACTAGTGGTCAGACGACGAAGATCCGGCATGCGGCATAAACAAATGCACGGTCGCATTGTTTGCTTTATGTTTATTATTTTACCACCTCTAACTTAGGCTTTAAAAGTGCACGAGTGGGCTAACGCGTCTCAGCTCGGAGCGTGGAGCGAAAGCTTGCGCTGGGAACCTCCTGGGTTCGGATCCCCGCCGCCCCCGCCCGTTTCGATCTGGATGAGTTTCGTACCGGCACGCGTTCGTGTGATCACTACTGCGTGATGCACGTTAATAACCCCAGGTTAGCGGTTGTACCGCACTGGCTAAATTTCTCATCTACAGCTAAGAGACCGATGACCCGTTGAGGTGCATCTCCCCATCAAGGCTGTATAAACATAGAGAGCAAACCAATTTTTTTTTTTTTTTGCGAAGCTCGCTTTTCGCGCAAACTTTCAGGCTTGTATTTATTGAATTTGAAATTTGGAAGACGTGCCAAATGTGTTAGTCGTCATGGCCGCACCATGCAGATCGAAAGATACGCAAGCAGCTACAGGAACTTTAGAAGTCATGATTCAAGCATATTATATGTTGAACGTTCACCTGTGATTTTTTAGATAGCTACCTATCATATATCATTATGTTGAATTAACAGTGCAAAACGACAGGAAGGGATAGACAAGGAGACAGGATAGAGCGCTCTATCCTGTCTTCATTGTCTATCCTTCCTTGTCGTTTTGCGCTGTTAATTCAACATAATGATCAACCAACTAGCCCACCAGATGATCGTGATGCTATCATATATATTTTAGAAATAAATTTAAAAGCGTTTTAGTAATTAGTTCCGTGTAATAAAATCTCGCGTTAGATTTAAAGGGACCATGAAACGAATCTGAAATCGAATTTCATCCACCACATGTCGTAAAAGGTGTGAAAAGAAACACAAAAACACAAAAGTAGGGAGGCAAAAAACATTCTTCACTATAGAACTTTTTAAAAGAAACTGGACTCTTTTTCGCCTTCTTTTTTTCGAAAGCTCTCTGCCTTTTCACTGCGATGCATCCGCGGAATCGCAGCGCGTCAGCCGAATCCACGTCGCCTATTGGGTTAGAGCCGACCTCACCAGCACCGCGATCTTAAACAATAAATAGTTGGCGAATGTTTCCTAAAATGTTTGTTAAATATTATTCAGATCCACATTTCGTAGCATAATTAGAGATGTGACGAAAATTGCCAAATTCGATCATGCTGAGAGCCAAGCGCCATCTATCGTGTAAACGAAGCAAGAAAAAGACCCCGACAGCTTCGCTCAGTTACTTGGACGCGACGACCAACGAAGGTTTATTCTTCTACGTGCTCTTCTCGCGCGTCCCGACTTCCAGCAGCAAGTGCAGCAAGAAAAAAGTACTTGAAACAGACCACGACGAAAAAGAACGCTGGATCCACAAGCACCCGAGAAAAGCTACAACGGCCAGGAATCCACCGACCCGGACCAAGCGAGCGAAGCGAGCTCGAAAGATAGGCCTAACTGGCACTCCGACTCGGCGCAACGTTGCTTCAACGGTACTTGGCCAAGACCGTCTGCCCACGACCGGCTGGCGTGCTGAATGGAATATGCCCGCGCGACCCTTAAAGGGAGACTCAAGCGGTTTTTGGGGAAGCTACTTTTTGGTGCGATGGCGTTAAGGAAGTGTCAGTGAATGAGTATCTTCAGTTTTAAAAGGCAGAACCGCCTATTAATCACGCAGGAATAAAATACGTGCGGACTCTTTCCTGTACTTGCGAGGACCAATGAAATTATCGTATGTTTGAAAATTTTGGCGGCCTTTGTAAAGTTTCGCTAAAGAAACAATTTTCAGTTTATTTAAATATGTTGTGCATGATAATTTCACAAGACGTAAAATAGTTCTAGTTTAGAATACGCGATACTGCAATTATCGTTTCACAAACAAGGGACTATGTTTTCTCCTTGCCGTCCTCCGCGGGGGTGAATTTCCCGTTCCCCGGGATGCGCGGAAGCGCACGTATCTGCGCGCACATGGCGTCGGTGTTGATCATCGACGTGTTCGGCGTGGTGAAAGCTCATCGTTCCGCGTAAAAGCGCTATCCTTGACTGTGAATTTTCGTCGTGTGTCGTTATGATAACCCAGCACGTACTAGAAGGAAGACCCACCTACTCGTGCGGCGATGCCGTGGCGGCACTCTCAAGACAGCAGAAACGCCCGTGCCGTCGTGTTTGTTTACTTCGACTACAGTGGTGCTTTCTAAGCATTTGTGTCCTCGAACATCGCCCGGATTTCTTATTTGGCGCATTTCATGCGTGTGCTCAAGTTCAAGGTATTACTGGCGCGTACCGTATAAAGGACGCGAAGTTTCACGCGTTTTCATCACCGGAGAAAAGTTATTAGTGTTAGCAATCCTGAAGCTCGCAACGTCTATCTGATCACGAAATCATATTTCTACGTTGCTATATCGCTGCTAAGATTACATTGTCTTTTATAATCGTAGAAAATGCGTGTGGCGATATTTGTACTATTGCAATGTCGTGTATAGAGTCGTGATCGTCCAAGACGGCGTACGGCATCTTTTTATTTTCTTTTTTTCATCCACTGTACCCTGCAAGCCTATCAAGAAAAATCAATAATAAAGCTTTAGGCTATAGAAAACTGTCTGTCTCTATTCTGTTACGGCATGGAGTAGCAGTGCGTCCCCTTTTAGAGGGGCCGCTGAAACAGCTGACGGCGACCCGCTGTGCTTGTAATAATTTCAGGTGTGTACGCGCGGCGCAGAGCTGTCGTTCCGGTCGCTCCGGTTGCAACGGACGCAGTCGTAGGTACGCGCTCGTTGCACATGTCTGAACCAGCCTTCCCCCGTCCTCCCGAGGCGAAAGTCAACGTGGCGACATCGTTTGACATCACGTAACAGAGGTAACGCTGCGATGTCAAACGTTGGTTTGGTTACGACTTGCCCCAACCGCAAATCGAAGAACGCCCGAAAAGGTCTGCGTTTCATCGTCCTCGGAACCCGAACAGGACTCCGAAGCGCTGCTATCGTCCACATCGCACGTCGGAGTGGCGTCATAGGAAATCATCCCCAGGTCGGCTGTCCGCCGAAGAATTTCAACCTCCAACGGCATCAGGTCCTCGAGCGTAGAGAACGCCGCCATGATCGAAGCTCGAATGACAAAGAGGTTCGGCCGATGCGGCTACCTCGGGATCACTGCGCGACGGAACGTCGTCCAACGCCATTGGCCCGAGATACTTTTGATAAGCGTGCGAGGACCAATGAGAGTGGTTTCGTTTTCGGATGGATCCGAGGTTTGGCGGCCTTCAATTACATTTTATTAAAGAAATAATCACCGTATGACTATACTATTTGGTTTTAGGGATACTTGGGGCGTCTAAATTCAGCTGTCATCATCAAAACACGAACTCAAAAACCACTTGAGTGTCCCTTTAAGGACCTTTCCCGTATTATAGTTTGATCGCTGACCTCAATTTTAGATTAAGAGGTGAGGTCAATCTCTTCCTTGTTTTCCGACGCAGTGTTCACGAACACTGTCGTCGAAAAGGGACTCTCGTCGATTCGATCTTCTTGCTTTGTGTGATATAGAGCTCAAATAAACGCCGTATGGATTACCTTCGTAGCACGGTATGTACACTTGGTTATTAGTCTGTCATTTTTATTCTGACACGTGGGAGCTACGTGCGATGCCGGTCCAACCTTCCTTTGGCGAGTGTCACTTCAGTATCAAGTTGCAATCGTAAAAGATCGGTCCCGAAGCCCTTACCAACAGCACGAATACAGCACTTCTATCAAACGCGCGCGTCCGCTCCGAGTGTGAACAGGTATTTACGTGGCTTTTGCTGACAGTGTCGTAGTTCAAACGTATCTTTTTTAAGCCGGCTCGCTCCTGCATCTCCGGGGCCGCGAAAAACGCCGCGTCAATTTGTTTCCATCTACGTCGCTTTGCAAATGACTGACACGGGCCGCCTTTTACCAACAATGACAGTTGGGTTGACTTCTGGAGTCTTCGACGGAAGACTCGCCGTACTTCCCAACAGGCATACCGGCGTATGGGACTAGTCCCATGCTGTCGCTGTAGCGCAACATATTTCATTGAATTTCGCTCAGCTGCGATGTGTCCATGGCTAAAGCGGCGATGAGAGGCGCCGATTAAAAAATACGTCGGTGACATCAGCGCAGTAAAACCTACCGACGCACCCCCACCTCGCCGCAGCTAACGCTCCTATTCTCATACAGCCGAGTGCCAGGGTACGTCACGACCGTCAAAATTACGGCGCAACTTGTTTTGCGGTCAGTTGGGGAAAAGAAAAAGTTGATATTTCGTTATTTTTTTGTGTAGAAGTTAATAAACCGAGACGAAAACAGATGCCTGTTCCGCATTCAGTGAACGTTAAAGGTTTAATGTAAAAGTTATCTGGCAAAAATAAAAAAGGTCATTTCATGGTCCCTTTAAAGAACACATGCAAAAAAAAACATATTTTTAAAATAGCCTGGATGGAAAAAGTATGTTATAAAACGAATTTGCAAAGAAGAAAGAAACTTTTTAGAGCTATAATTAGGTGCAAAACGAATTTGTAGTTGGCGCCCGCAGGAGCCGCCGCTGGTCACGTGGTAGACCTGTGCGTCGGCGCCGCCGCACGCTGAGCGTTTTGCGCCGCCGCTTCAACGCGTTTCTCCATGCCGCCGTCGCCGCCGCCGCACAAGTTCGTCTGCTTCGGGGGCGCCGCCGCCGTCATCTGACCGGCGCACAGGTCTATCACGTCTGCTCGCGCTTTTTCAAAAGCTTCATTTGGGCTCTAAAAGTCACTTATTAATTTTTGTTTTTTGCTGAACTTCAAACGAAGATGAATAAGTAAGTTTTCGAGACCATAGGAAGCTTCCGAAAGAGCGGCAAGTACCACGTGACAAATAGGGGCCAGTCACGTGATAAATATGGGCCACTTTTCCGCGGCGCCCGTGGCCGCCAACTACAAATTCGTATAGCGCCGTAAATATAGCTCTAAAAAAATATATTTTTCGTTGTAAATTCGCTTTATGCCTTCCTTTTCCCAACCCGGCTGTTTAAGAAAAAGTTTTTATTCTTTGCATGTGTCCTTTAACTGTCCACATTATATGTGATGAGTCAGTCACCGCAATCACGAAAGAATGATAGAAAAGTGTTCATTGAAAACAACTGAGAGCTTCCCCTTAGCACCGAGTGCGACGCGAGCAACACTGTCTAAATAAAGCGATACTTTTATATTCCCTCAGAACATCCAAAAATAAATAACTGCAGTATCTACGTTGCGAGCATCGCGAACACCAGGGCTATATAAACCTTTCCGCCTAAACGTTGAATTTGCAATGTGATCTTAATTATTACCTCCGTATAAAAATTACCATCACAATGCCATTTCAAGTTTTTATGTTTTTTTGTTAAAAAAGTTTATTAAGTTGAACTGCTTCTTTAGGTTTCAGTGATTGACAATATTTGTACACCGGAAGGTATGTGAATGTTCTAGAGTGGGAGTGGAGTTTTAATTGTTTGGTATACTAGAAGGCGGAATAGTCTTGTAACGCTAATATCTTTTGCTGAAGTTGTACGCTTTGGAGCAGCACAATCATAGCACGGCGCTCGAAATCAGCAGTAAAAGCGCATGTTTCTTGCCTAAATAATTTGCAGATAAATGTAATTTCAAATTTACCATGCGAGAGGAGAATACGACACTGACCGAAAATGTCTAGCATTCCCTAGAAAAAATTAGATTGTCACGTTTTCGTAGTTTTTTCATGAATAATGATTTTGTCTATAATAATGTACAATTAAACGAAATTTACATTAAATGACTAGGCATATACGTGGGGTGCAACACTGAACGGGCGAAAATATATTTTCAGTTTTTTTACATATATATTTTTTGAAGTTATGAAAGCTAAATCCTATCTAATATAAATTTGAAGCGAATATTTCGAAGTGGTATTCGATCACAAAATATTATTACACTAAACGGTTTTCATGCTTATATTGAATGACTGGATTTTATGCACAAAGTGCAACGCTTGAGTGTAACGAAAAAGCGTTACGTGTACGCCAAGTAAACATCAAGTATGCATAGCCTATAGCAGGCGATGCATAAGGATACAGTCATTCATACATAATCAAAACTGTAGTCGGAAACAGAATAAGTTTTCGCTGGGAGTTCCCTCAATCCCTTTCCACTTTTGCAGAACACACGCTGGAAAGGAGGTCACCTCCCGTCCAGCGTTTTCTGTGCCAAAGTGAAAGGAGGTGAGATGATCATCGTCAGAACTTTTAACCTGTGACCAGATATTGGCACAACTAATCGCAGCGGCGACAGTCACCAAAGGACTGAGCAGGAATCGAACCCGGGACCATGCGATCCACAGTCCGACATCTTGGCTCGTCTCCACAAGGAGTATTATTCTAAATCTACATTAAGGCACCCCAAACAGGATGTGCAATAAAAAGAAAGCAGCTAAACTAACTCTGACCTACCGCCGATTGTCGCCTCCAGTAACACGCGACTGTCCGCGGTGAGTGGAACTTAGTCCATCTTACTTAATACGCAGGAAACCATCGAAGGGAACTCCTACTTAGCTCAGCATATCTAGTCCGCAAAAGAAAGTAAACAGGTATACTTAGGCCAGCATATTTAGTCCGCAGCTGACAGTTGGCGGTGAGTCGCGCTTAGATCAGCATACTTAGGCCGCAAATAACTGCTGGCGCGCTTCTTGACGAAGCGAAGTCCACGACTTAGAACATCACGGCTTAGATTATAACGTACCTAGGGTTAGCCCAGCTGGTGTATTGCATGAAAACTTGAGGCAGCAGTCATTAGATAACGTGAGGGACGCAATGAGCTTCTCCCTCGCGGTCACTTTACTTACCGCAAGGGTTTTCACGGAATCTAAAAAGCTAAATAATCAAGGCCCTACACGCAACCAGAAAAGAGGCAGAACCCATAAAAAACGTCTCATTAAAGCATGTTCCTGGCACTCTCCCCACCTATATACATGTAAACGTTTTTTGATTATCGTAATGAGCCCCAAAACCCAAGAGTGGGTCATGTGTGTTCCCACGGCTTCCCGTAACAAAGGCGCGGATGCTGCGTTTTTCGTTTATCTCTCACTACTAATAATTAAAAACAAAACCAATTTTGGTTTAGCAGGCAATAATGCCAATGACTTGTGATCCTCAATATTAGACGAAAGTAAAAATAATCGTTTCATACCTCTCTGAATGAAATATAGCAACATATAATCTGCAATTCTTTAATGAAGATCAATAATGGAGTTAACTGCTGTATGCTAATAAATACTTGTAGCAGCCTTTAAACACAATTGCGAAAAAATACGGAATTTCGGGAGCACGCAGCTTTATGCATGTTTTTTTTTTTTCTTCAGACCTCAAGGCTGGAACTTGAACGAGCAAGTATACGGGGGAATCGCCACAGTTCGCACCCGGCTTTTATTTTAATCTTGACTTCAGGATCAGCGACCCTGATTAAGACGAGTGCACTCAAAATAACAACTTAGACCCTTGGACGTAAAGACGTGGCTTGTTATTCACCTTTTCGAAACAAAAAAAACGCCTCGCCTATGTCTGTGCCTCTCATTTTACACGAGAGCAGGCGAGGCGAGCGGGAGAGTCCAGTATTCCCTCTCGTCACCTCGTCGCGAAGCAGCGACCAAAGGCAAAGGCCACGGCTAGCCGCCGTGAAGCGAGCCTGAGTCAAAAAGCGCATAAAAACCCATCGGCGCCGTTCGCCCTTTTCCATCACTCGCAGAGAACCAGCCGTACCAGCTAACAACGCCGTTGTGAAGGGAGCGTTGACTCGACTTCAAAGAAATTATACGCAGAAGTTACATGACCCGCTCTTTCTCAATGTCCCTTCTGAAATCCTCCAACCTATGGCGCCTCAGGGGCCTCATGCCTCGCCAAACTTATGAACTCACCGACCTTATCAACCTACGCCACTCAACGAACTCATAAACGCACCGAACTCACGGACTGTCGCCAATCACTGAACTTATTAACACTCCAAACTCATTAACTCACCAACCTGATAAACTCACGCTCCTGACCTAACCCACGAACTCACAAACTCACGACTCACACCCTACAAACTCATTAACCCACCCAGCTCATGAACTCACCGAACTCACACCCCTAACCGAACTCATGGACTTACCAAACTCACGCACCTCACCAAACTCACGCGACTCACTTAACCTCAAACTCACGAGTTTTCGAGGTTTACGAACTTATTCACCCTCACATCACGCCTGGTCGGAGAAAGCGAGAATGGTGAGTGAGTGAGCTTTGCCGATGTACGGCGGCAGCGTATTTCTGTAAGTTTGTCCCCACTAAGACCCCTAAATAAATCGCGTGTAGAATTGCAATTATTAGACACAACTTACGTTTTTCCTAGCAAATGTACTGAATTTTTTTCAATGTAGAGCCTGCCGGCGGGGTGGTCCATAACGCCAGATTGCCCAACAATTTCGTTCATACAGCGCATCCACTGAGGTTCGTCTTCCTTGGCTCCTGGTTATGAAGCTTTTCGCGACGAAAAGCTTCTCTTGAAACTCCGGCAGAGCGAGCGGAGCTAATTTTTGTATTACCCTCAACATGAGGTAGTTGTACACTGTAGACCTGAATAAAAATGACAAATGTGACACTCGGTTATGCAAAGCAGTGCGATAACCTCAAACATAGAACTGAAAAAAAAATGTGCAATCACTTTGTTTTAATGTGATTTTCGGGTAACAGCTTCAAACAATTATGAATAAAAGGACCTCGTTTTGGGGCACTTCGTTCTAGAAGATCTGAACTGCATGCTTTGTCAAGGGTTTAATTGTGCAAATTTAGTTTATTAAGTCGTCCTCTGGAAGAAAATTGTTCCTGGGATTTTTCAAGTGCAAACCCGTAGTTCTGCTCTGCTCTCAGAAAACACGCTTCGGGTCACACTGGATGGGGGAACGACCAGTAATAGCTAGACTCGAAGAATATGCTGACATAATTTCTTAGAGTTGATTCATGCTAACGAGACGCGTAAGCATTAACCAATTTTTGACATTTTACCCGCAAAAAAGAAGTACTAGTGGTGTATTATGAACCACACGGGTATTTAATTTAAATCAAACTATCCGTGAAAGTGGATCTTCAATTGCTATTAGAAAGACGCTAATAAAGAATAAATGCCTAGTAGCATAGTGGTGAATTCCACTCCGAAGATCCGGAGCGCTGTCCAAAATCCGTAAGGGAGGCAAAATTCTGCACCGTGGGACCCGCACCGAATCGACGAGGGGAAGATGAACTCGCCTTTTTGGAGCGACCTCCCCACACCCTCTCCCCCGCTTCCCCCTCCGCCGTTCAAAATGGCCGCTGCTCGAACTTGACAAGCCCACCAACGCCTCAGCCGACTGATCTTTCCGACGACCAGTAACAACTGTCACTGCTTAGCTGCAGAAATAACACGCGACACAGGCCGGGCGAAATTATACGTACCACGGCGCCCATGCCATAAATAACGAGGAAGACGTTCACGTTCGGCACCGTCACATACCTTTCGGCCGCCTCGAAGCGGCGGGGCACGCATAGCGATTGCCATCGGTGGAGATCAAATTTCTGGTACGACTTTAATAAACACAGACGTAACAAACCATCACTTGCACGGTCGTTGCTTAATCTGTTCTTGCTTTATTGCACGAGAAAACGCCGGCGGAATGCGGTGTAAAATGTAAACAAGCATTGGCTGCAGAATGAACAGGCCTAACCTTGCGTATGCCACCGGATTTTCTGTCGTTATTTTTCTCGTTCTTCCTCTCACGATCACAGATGTCAGCGCATACGATTTTCCACGCTCCAGTCCCGGCTTTGTATCCCTGATCTACGCGAGGTAGAAGCGTTCGAGCCGTCCCAATCCCGCGTAAACAACCGACGCATCCGAACAGATTCAACTCGACGACCCGACCGTGGCCCGACCGGCCCGGCGACCTCGCCAACCTCGCCGCGCATGCGCACTGCCGATTTAGAAGGAAATGACGTAGAGCACTCTGTCAACTTCCGGAAAGATCTGTGAAATCTAGCGGAGCAAGTTCGGCGGGGTTGGAGCCGTTCCGTGGAGCGGACGTTGCCAGAGATCGACGAGCGGAAGATGACCAGCTCGAGCCAGATCTGCGAGCGGAATATGCGCGCTCCAAATGGGGCGCTTTTGGAGCGCTCGAGATCTGCGTGGTGAATTCACCAATAGTTGTTTGGGCCAAAATTTGTCTTTTGTCTGAACATTTGGGGCCTTGAAATCCCAACAAAAAGCCGAGGCATAGCTTAACTAACAATATTTTTTTCAGATTCTGGGTTAGAGATGTAAAATTACGAAAATTATGGGTGGCCTAAAAAAGCGGTTTTTTTTTGTTGCTGTATTTATGAAAAATTATATACTTTTTTTATTTCTATATAAATAACACTACACAATTTTTTAATATACCCCTTTTAGTTCTAAATTGGGGCAAATATATTATAATTTTATTAACTGCATAGACAACCAAAGCCTGTGGTAATATTGTAAATGAATTTAATATGTGTCTTTATATGCAAAATATATAAATTTGCGTCTCTTTATGTTTGGTGACCAGCCTGTTCAGTCGTGGCGTGCTTAAATATCTAGACTCGTGCAAGTATTTTTATGAACAACAAAATGTGATATGCGAGAGGACATACCTCAATATAATGCTTTCCAGATCAGACGTGTAGCAGGAGATTTTATGCGCTCAACGGCAATATCGGTTGTGCTAGTCTTAAAAACGTAACAAACAGGTCACTGATAAAGATCTAATATATTTTGCACATCCCTCCACACCAGAGTTGTCTTGGTTTTATCAATGTAGCTTTAATTCCTTCAACTTCTTAAAACTTTTCCATCTAGTAATACCTGGACAATGTTTTATGTTCACTACCTGTAGAATATGTTATAATACCTACAGGTATGCTCGTAAACATTTTAATAGAGACATAATCTTTAAAAAAAGAATATTACAAGCTATGTTTTTCAAGTTCGACGGACAGAAGCTGAGGGAACAATCGTGATGGTAAGCCGGCTAATAACTAATATATCTAAACTTATCTTTAAATTATGGGTTTCACGGGTCACTTTTCAATTCTAGAAATAAGGTAATTAATATTAGAGGACAGACCAATAAAATAAGTTTGCGAATTTGAGTAGATTTTGAGATATACATTTAATAAACTTTTTCTAGCTCAATGTAAAAGTTGCGCGCAAAAAGCGCGTCACAAGCCCCGCTCATTATGACGCTCAAAAGAGTGATTCCGTCACTCTTCCAAGCCTCATTGTGAGCAGGACTCGCGGCGTGGTTGTCGCGCACTTTCTGCGGGCAACTTTTACATCAGGCAACAACAACGTGTACATTGATTAAATAATATCTCAAACATTATTAAAAGTTTGGGCATTATTTGAGTCGGTCCAGCCTCTAATAGTGATTGCCCAAAATTCTGCAATCGCAACATGACCCATAAAAATTGAAATGTAAAAGATAATTAATATATTTTAGTTTATTAGCGAAATTACTGTCGAGTTTTCACTCACCTTATGTCCGCCGAACTCGAGAAACGCCTAGCAAAGGCGGCATTCGGCTAGCAGTTTGCATTATTTGTTTTATTGTTTCTATGAATGCATACTACTGCCTATTTGAAGTTCGATATACATATCCGGTTAGGTGCCTAAATATTTGAATTTTCCTTAATATCGATTTGTATAAACAGGACGACGTTACTTTGTTAAACAAATACGGGTTGGGGGCAAGAATTTCCTCTTGATTATATTAGGAAATAACCAACTACATTTCAAAAGGTCCTGTGTGGAAGTTGTTGTACGATTCTTGCCTAATAATAACATCGCTTAGGTAATTAAGCACTTCATCGTGGCTACCAGTCAAAATATGCAAGTGGTTACATTGTATTGTTAGCTATAATACATGAGCGCGTAATAAAAGGAAAACTTAGTTTACAATGAAATGGCAAGAAAGCAAAACCGGCACGACGCGTACTAAGTTGTTTGTTTGCTCGTTTGCGAAGCAGAACAAATATTAATTTCACCACCACCATAAGAAAGTCGCTCAACGCTTAGTATGTAAGGAGTCGTAATAATTAACGTTCAGAGTTTTCAGCTCTTATTGGTTGTGTTTAAGTTTAAAATAATGTCTAGGAGTGTTGTAGCATGCAGAACATATCAGAAGCTAGTACAAAGAGCTCCAGAATTCATAAAATAATGTTGCCTAGATTTGTTGTAAACATAATGAAATACCACCCTTCCAACAAATAAAGCACCATGACTATGAGAAAAACCAAAAAGTGGAATAAGATTAATCGGCGACCCTTATTTCGAATCGCACATACAGTGCCTAAAAATTAGCACGGACACTGCATTCAAAGCAAATTCGTCGAAAGACACTCATACCAGTGCAAGAAAATGAAAAGGGCTATTCATTGCAAATCATACAGAAAAAGGGTCATATCTCAAAATTGTTCGAAGAAATATATATGCTGGACAATTTCTTTACTAGGACGAAACTAAAAGCTGTTCTTGCGTCAATTTTTAGTTATCAAGGTATTGACTTCTAAAAGACCAAAGCAGTTTTATTTTTATTTTCTCGATTGTCACAGGCCGCGTATCTGGCAGATTTCTTGCGCACCCCCAATAAACTTTTATATGGTGCTTTCACGTACATCGAAAGCGCCGCATGTCGATAGAAATATGATGTCCTCTTGTTTATTTCCCAATAAATCTTATTTTACTACTTTTATGGCAATATGCCTGGTTTAGAATATCCCTTTTTACATTCAATTTTATTACTTAAATCATATACATCTAACAAAAGCTTAACCAAACCCAGTTAAACAAGTGCAGTATTTTATAATCACCTAAAAATGTTTAGCTAAAACACTTAAAAAAGGAAAGGCGAGACTTGCAATTTTGAACAATAATTTTTCTCAGAAATGAACTTTTGTTTTATAAAGAGTTCTATGTATGGTCTACAACATCCAATAAAATGCGGATGTAGTTTATGGTCCGGACATACCGGCGAGCAACTGTTTCAAAATGCGTGTTCGGCGCATCGCAACGCATGGAGTAGCGCGCCAATCGGAAGACAACATAGAGAACGCCCATAGATAGCTCGATGGGGTGGCAGCCAGGCGCGCGGCGTCATTGGTTGAGGTTGGGTGCCAGCAAAAGTCCGTGCGCGCATTTGGGGTGTAAACAAAAGTACGAAGTGTGCAAGGAGCGGACGAACTTGCACGTCGTATATATGCGCACGTTTGAAGAGACGAAATTGTTCCAGTTCAATTTTTGGGATGCGAAGATTTCTCGTCGTCATTTAGATGACAATACTCAATGAATTCTTGGTACCTTGTCAGATTATTCGGCGGCTTGAATTTAACTCATTTGAATAAAGTCAACCTAGTGCGTACATAAGATGTTACCTTTATTATAAGGGGACTTCTACAGATGTCCAATTTATTAACTTAAAACAAATTGAAATTGAAGTTTGAACTTTTCTTCCATTGTATCATAAGAATTAAATCCGTATAGGTACTTTCCGTCCACTATTTGTATATGTAATTGCAAAGCACTTGGGGAAACAAAATGTTTTATTTTGTCGAATGTTTTAACAGGAAATTTCAACTTCTTTCAACTCTCGCTTCTTCATGCACGCCAAGCCTTTTACAATTGTAGACTTGTTTAAAGGTCAACTCCGGTCCATACTTTTGATTTTGGGATTATGACTGTTTTTAGTGCAGCCAGCGACCCTGAATTGCAAGGTATAATTTTTTTTTTCTCGTGATCGTGCGTAGTTTTAAAGATATCGACGCCTCAAAGTTCTGTTTGGAGCGCGGCCGACAAAACCGGAACTAGCCGCTCGAGGCCCCGGCAACACTGGAAATCGTGGACGTGACGTCAGGATCGTTCTCGTTCAACGAGTACGCAGGCCAAGCGGCACCTACCTCTGTTGCGCTAACCGTCTAAAGATAGAAGGTAAGCTGATTTTGTTTTAATTCTGTATATGTGGTAGTTATCCAGCATATTAGCAAGAGTTAGTGCGTAAACCCAAAAGCTAGCGACCGGAAAACCCGTCAACTCGTTCGGTGCCGCACTCGGCGGCCACCGCTGTGCGTGCACTATGCCGCACTCGTCGCTTGCATACCCAAAAGCTAGCGACTGGAAAACGAGTGAACTCGTTCGGTGCCGTACTCGCGGCTGTCGCTCTGTATGCTGTCCCCCGTACTCGTCGCTAGGCCTAAATTGTCATTGGGATTCCGTGAATGGAGCGGCGTTGCTCAACACCGCGCTGCCAGTGACGTACAATACTGGGGGCCCTCTCGCTTTCGCGCTGCGGGTCATTCCCAGACACGAAGTTTTGAGGCTCTCCGGCGCGGGCCGCGGCGTACGAACAGACATGTGCTGAGCTGTACACGTCTGTTTTTTGTTATTTTTCCCTCAGGCGCGTAAAAGCCGAATTTGTAAGCTGCGACACTAATTTACCACATAAGCCGCAAGCAACCAACACCCGTAGGTTTCGTTCGTAACCCTCCGCCGAAAAATGATTGGAGCAGAGCTTCAATCTAGGCGTCGGCGTCCAAGCGCTTTCCAAAGTCCACTCGTTGAACTGCGTTCACCCACAGCTTCTCCAATTTTCGATCCCTTGGAAACTTATGAAAAAGCACCTCCGGGTTGCGCAGCGGGTTGTTTGAGCAGCATACAGCGCTACAAGTTGTACTCGGCATCTTCCAAATCTTGGGCGCACGGAGTTGCTCGCTAAAACGAGTCTCGAAGTCCTCACAAGCAAATAAACAAAAGGCTATACCGAAGCTACACGGGCTACAGAAAAAAGCAACGACTAAACACGCAATCACAAGCCGAAGTAGCGGTGGTAGCGGCAAAAAGAAGCGCACTCCGCGCAACGCCTGGACCATAGGAAAAAAAGAGAACGATACTGACGTCACGGCCCAATGTTGCTTTAGTGATCAGCAACCCGCTGGCAGCCCGCTAAGGAGCAGCGGCTCGCGGCGGGTCGCATTTTTATTATCGGCATTAGTTGAGAACGCGGCCTCGCCCGGACGTAATTTTTTGGCTGGGGTCGTATTTTGTGTCACTACAAGGATCCCAGTAATTTATTTCATTTTGAGTTTTGGCCGTAGTTGCCCTTTAAAGCTACTAATACTTGTTTCCTATTTTTTTAATATTAAAACTTGCATACACTGTGGGGAAGTTTATACAGTGGCATAAAATAATTTGTAACGCACATTGACGAGAACATTTACTGTGACCGAGAAGCGCCGCCACAAGTTTACTCAAATGAAAAAGAAAATATTCATCTCACAGTCAGAAAAATGTTAAACATTATCAACTAAATCTGCTAATGACAATCGCACGTTTGTATTTTGAACGGGTGGCAATATTTATTGTTTCAAAAGCCAATTCCAGCGAGCGCTGGAAGAGAAGCCATTGAAGGGCGCGATGTGACCCGGGATATCCGGTGCCTCCAGCACGATCGTGACGTAATGTTTTCCTTCATGGGCAAGGCTACAGGAAGGCTGGCGTGATTGTTAGCTCGGCCACTTGCCGGCGTCAACGCGTTGCAACTTGACCGTTCGAGATGCCTGGTGGCTGTTACCCAAGGCCAGCGGACGCGAAAAAGTGTCTCACTTCCGCTACAAAGTTCTTCCTCCCCACTTTCTGCAGGAGTTGAGTAGGCAAAGGAGAAGGAAAATCTGGTTTGGTTGCGTTTGGCAGCCTAGGTGCCTTACTTCCGCGGAGCGGCGATGCGTTTATGAAAGGGAACGTAACGACATTTGAAGTTTCTCTGGGAACGTCCACCAGATGCAACCTGGCAATCAGTTTATTTGTTTAAAATAATATTTTTAATGTCTTTTGGAACAAAAGAGTAGTGTCATTTTCGTGTGCCTGAAAATTTAACTGTACTTAAATAACATACATTGAACACTTCATGAAGTTACAGAAGAGGGCACTTGAAATAATCCATGTTGTTTCCCTTAGTACCCAATCCGAATATTTGTTTACCTGTTATAGAATAATGACTTCGCAAGGACAGCGGTATTAGTTAACAAAGTAATTTGCATTGAGGGTGCCTCTCCTCCGAGTATATGCAGCCATTCCAAGATTAACTCTTGCTCTCCTTTGCACACAAATCTTAATAATTTATATCTCACTGTGACTATATGGCCAACATCGCTTAACGAACACATGTTTCAAAAAGTGGAACTAAAATCTTGTCTCTATTTTGCATCCTCATAATAAAGTTACCACCGTTAAGAATTTTGTTTCTTTAATCGGCAAACTCAATGTGGGGAAATGTATTCGATATGTAGTTGAATTTTTGAAACGTGATTATTTACTTGTATAAGCATTAAACTAGAATGTCGTCCTGTATGTTTGGGTTGAATGGTATATATATGATTTGAAGGTGCACAAATTGTGTTATCAAATAACATTAACGTTTGTAGATTACTAGATGTGTAGATTATGTTTGTAAGTAATACATCAAGGGCATATAGAATGTCAACCGGTAAATATTGAGGTGTTTTATTTTGCATAATTTGTGTGAACTGAATTGTCTTTTCGAATTGTATTTATTTTGAAAGGATTCACGACTAACCACAGGCTATGATACGTTTCCTGATCAATAAACATATTTTGATGTATTATTTGCAATAAAAACATTGAATGAATGAATAAATGAATGGTTATCATTCAGACAATAAAATTGGCCTAGAATTATGTTGCGGTATTCCTTTAATACTGACATGGACACGCAGGAGCGGACAAAAGACAGAAGGGGCAACACAACAACGATAAGGCTAATATAAAGTTTTATGTTGTCTGCGCCGATTTTCCTCCACCCACGGGTTACCATGTCAAGATTGGACTAGCTCTTTTTGCACTCTTGCTTTAGTTGCAATAACCCTTCTGAAACAGCTTACAACGGTTTAGTGCTTCTGTAATATAACATTCAGCAATCTGTCCTTGTTTTGAGCATTCGTCCATAAGTGGCATGAACATATCCTCTTGACTAAATATACAGCATTGTGTATTTTTCTTGGCGTCGAAGTACTCAGCCATAAGTAGTGTAAGGACATGCAAGAAGCACCAGGCGTGTTGTGGCGTGGGGCGACCGCTCGAGCATCAAGCCTACTTAAACAAACTATGGTCTACAGAACTTGAAACATCTGAACGTGGTGATAACCTCGTTCGTCTAGTAGCCCCTGAAGTGCCTCGAACTGTTCTTCAGGAATGTGATACAGCACATATGGCCACTGCTGTCACGCCAAAAAAGGAGCAATATTTATTGATTTGTCAAAAACATTCGGTGTGCCACTTGTGAACGATAACTTTAAAGAATGACGGTAACTCGATTTTATATTAAAACAATTTCTGAAGCGTTAGAAGTGAGCTTTTCATTCCATTTAATGTATCTTTTTGGTCGCAATAAACGTTCTTGTGAACTTGCGCTTCTCGATATTTTACGTACATTTATGTACAGTGTCCCTCATGCTTGACGCCACAACTCGGTTGCACATATAGTTGATCTATTGCCGGCCACCCAAAGATATATTAGTCACTGCAGCAGTTGGAATGTCTTCGCCATGCTGTGTTGTGATTGGGGAATCAAGACATCTAAGGTCGTTTTCACCTCAAGGGTCCTAGTAAAAGAAATTTCCACTCCTCGCGAAGAATCACAAACTCCCCTATTTAAGTGCAGAGTTGCTATATGCATGTGTACGGTGTATTTTGAAGTAGATATAAGCTATCCTATCATGAGGTGTGCGTTTCTAACCAAAAACAAAAAACACATTATTTCTTTCATCCAACAACCAAATCTTCTAAGAACTACTTCGCGCGATGAATGAGCCATTCCCCACAACTCGTCTTGAGGTGAGGACGATTATAGTAGTACAGGAGCCGACCAAAGGATCTGCCTACGTGCGACTAGATGGCTCATATTTTGTGAACGAACTTCTGCGTATACTTATGCGGTATATTTTGTGCCATATTTTATTTACGCAGACATCCGACCTAACTCTGTACTGATTGTTGATTGCGTCACTTAAACATTTTATACAGAACGAAATAGGCAGTATGCTCACTGAGTCAAAAAACTATACTTATATTTTAACTAAACAAATAATTTTAAAGTTGCACCAAATTTTAATAGACTGCGCCCTCGCTTTTTATATAGTCCAAGAACGACGTCACATTTTGCTTTCAACTTTAGGGGTACACATCGCGTCTTTATAGTTTTTGGGCGACCATCAAGTTGTCATATTCTTGGTCTCCCACTGTTAGTAACACAAATAAATTTAGTTAATGACACCAAGTTGTATAACCTAAAAAAAAGCGAATATGAAATGTTTGCTTGGATTACGCACAGGTAGCGACAAATTTGAATTCAAGTAATGCTTTGTTGATTTTGTTCACCCAAACAGTCTATTATAAATCGTACACTAAATATATATCGAGGAAATAATTACCTGCGTGATTTACTCACAAATTCGATTATTGTTTTTAGGTACAGTTCGTTGCTGACGATTATTGGCTCTTCAGGTTGGAGCTTAATGCCAACAGGCTCGAGTATCTTCTCGAAGAAACGTTCCCAGTCAAGCTACGGTCGTGATAAATCAGGTTTGAGTCAGGAAAGATTGAAACTTCAATTTATATAAATAAGACTAAGTTGTAACCATGTATAAAAGGGATAAAGAAGAGAAGAACAGTGCTACAACCGTAGTTACTCTTCGTATCTTTCGGATATTTCGTGTCGAATAATATATCGATTAAAGGCAATGATTCCATTAAATTATTTTATATCACGAGCCTTTGGTTATCAAAATCTTTGCGCCTGATCAATCTAGTAAGAGCCAGATTACTGATTCTTTTAAAAATCGTGCAGATTTTCACACAACGTTACAAAACGCTTTGCGTGTTTATTATTGTTAGAATGGTTAGAAACACTTATAAACGCAGTCATCACATGGTGTCCTTCATACAGGAGCAGTGGGAGGTCAATCCTAGTTAAAGCAACATACATTCTGCAGAAAACCCTCTCGCCTTTTTCTTCATTTATACCCAAGGCGGTACTAACTTCTGACGGTAATGACCTTCAGGCTAAAAAACTTCAACGGTAAATCCCATGATGGGCGATGCTATGAACCTGAATCTCGACTGGCTAGATTTATCTCCCGTGGTGTTTTCAAAATCTGTATACCACTAAATTATTTTTGTCATTGAGTCATTAACCCATCCAGTGTCCAATTTGTAACTACGTTGTAACTCAAAAGTAATCAGAAGCAATATAACAAAGTCCAGAGGTATTAATTGAACTTGTTGAATGCTGTAAATTCCACAGCCAAATATCAGGTGACTAGCACTCTCAGGTTTCAAATAATTAATCCACCAACCTGTTTGGAAACACTTGAAAGCTGTGCTATCGTCGTTTTGACAAATCTGATTTCAGGTTCAGACATGCTTTCCGCATGCTCACGAATCTGCGCAATAAAAAATAGGTAAGTACGAAAGCTCCATATACGAATTTTATTTCAATACCGGTACGTACACAGTTTAACTCTCATTTTAGTTATGTTACTTTACCGATCAACAATATAATCTATACTTCGCTTCAGGTTAAGTCCAGACTCAGCCGACGATATAAGCTAATGGTACCAAACAATCAACGTTAAAAGCGCAAGTCACTCGGCCTTTTCTTTTTATGATTAGTTCAGCGATGATAGAACACGCAAAGAATCATGAACACCATAACGGTACGTTTTTGACAGTTTCATCTGTCCCATTAGCTGGGGCGCAAGCCCCCGCGGTTGTCGCCGCGTGGGAAGTCAACCTCCACCTGCCTGT
Organism: Ixodes ricinus; assembly: GCA_037355805.1. NCBI lineage: Eukaryota > Metazoa > Arthropoda > Arachnida > Ixodida > Ixodidae > Ixodes > Ixodes ricinus. The sequence goes on along the minus strand of JAZHYW010017437.1, from coordinate 41,316 downwards.
GGTGCGCCCTGCCAGCTTTATAGCTGCAACGGAGGCTCTGGCGAAACCCAAAAACCCTTCACCTGAGGGGAGGAGCCCTAGCTATGGGGCTGCTCCCAGGAATGGAGGGGACAAAGAGGGTCTGCGCAACCCTAGCCTTCCCCGCTGGAGGAGGGAGCCCTAAGGCGGGGAGCGCGGCGTGTGACGTGTGGCGTGAGACGTGGGGACGGCGTGAGCACGCATGACGTGAAACGTAGGACATGTGTGGCCGCATGACGTGTGACGACCCTCTCTGAAAAGGGAGGGAAGTGTGACGTGAAGCGGGTTGACATGTGGGGCGTATGACGTGTAGCGGCTCACGTGAGATCGGGACGTGTGACGCGGGACGTGTGACGTCGCGTGACGATCCGGACGGGGCATCCCTATAAGGGGAAGGTTGACATCAAGGTAGCGCCTCTCGAATCTCCCCAAGGTGGGAGACCCCCCGCATGATGGCGGGGGTGTTCTCCAAGGGGAGCCGAGAGATATCAAAGGTATCACTGCGGCGGGACCGTCTGGTTCAGTATGGTTGCCTTGCGGTCTCGCCGACCCACTTTGCCACACTCTCATACCCTCTTCGTTCCGGTACAGGATCGGACGGGGGTCGGGGTCTCGGGGTCCTCTTCCCAGCGGGTCCTTCCTGGGTCGTTCGCTTGGCGACGCCCAGATTTATTTTTACAATAGTTAGTCCCCAATTGGCTTTTTCCTACAAATTACCACTTGATCACAAGATCCAATTCATTTTTATTAGAATTGGCTTTAAGTCTGCAGTGCCTCTGGCGGGAGCGGACGCAGGGGACTATTATTTTACATTCTTTTATTGAGCCCCGACCTCAAAATATGTCCCATTAGCTTATAGCGTCGGCTCTGTGTGAACTTAAGGTAAAACAAAGTATGTATGTATATGATCTTATAGAAATTTCGTTTAGGCACGTTTAGAAACTTCAAGTAACAAACGACATGGTTCCTTCATTACAAACGATTGAGGTTGGTTTGAAGCTGAGTAATATTGCGTTCTGTTACATTTAGACATTTGTGCGTTGTCGAGCACATTTTTCCACTTGAACATCTTCTTTTCAATAGGGGGTAAGATGTAGATGAGCTCAGTGGCCACCATGTACATATCAGCCACGGAGGACATTTAATGAGAAAATAATAGTCACGGTAATTTCACTAATGAACTCAAATCTCTTCGTTAACTTTTACATAATTGATTTGAGGGGTTATGTTGGAATTGCATTTAAAATCGCAATTACCGTTAGAACATAGGCATATTGAAATAATTTGAGAAAAGATAATGATTTTTGAGATAATAACGGGTCAAGATAACCCTCAAAGAGTGGGCTGCATGCCTTGCTAACAATGACGCTTAGAAGAGTGAGGTCGTCATTTTAAAGAGAAACTCCGCTTCATTTTTGATATTTAGAAAACTATGCAGCCCTCTTCAGTATCATATAGGAAGACCCCACGTCAAATATTACGATCTAATTCCGTCCACATATTTAATAAACTGGCCAGCAAACTTTCAAATGAGCCAAGGCGCCGAAATCTGCCAACTCTAGCGTGCGACGTGTGGCGCAATCGTCAGCGCAGTCAATGCGACGGAGTTGGAGCGGCAAACGTTGAACCACTACGCCAGAGGCATGACTACGTCATTCTCACGTTTTGTGTGTGTTTACTTCTCAGAGCGAAATTGAACGATGACATCATGAGTTTCTCCTCCCGGTGTTGGCTCTACGGCGTCCACGTGATCACCGTAACGCGGATGCGCTAGTTTGCGCTGCCCTGCGCGTTTATCACATGGCCGGTTTCTCCGTTCCCCCTCTCCTCTTTCGTGTTCTCCCCTTCCCCTTCTCCCCCGGACCATCACCGTCCACGCCATGCGAAGCGACCTGCCCGCGTCGCGTGTCCTGTACCTCACCCCCACGAACGTCACAAGGTTCACGTGGCTCGACGTGACGTGGCCATGACTTTGATGACGAGAGCAATGGTTCCTGACGCAACCGAAGTTTCGGTTTCGGTATCAGCTGGTGTTTAAATTGACATTACACAAATAATATTCCATATTTCGCGAATCCGAAGACGTAGAGCTGTTTAGTAGTGCTTTGTGAAATGGAATCACATGCAAGCCTAAAATTTTCGGAATTGAGCGGAGTTGCCCTTTAATAACGCTCTACCTAACCCCCAGCTCGTCCTGGTGGGTAACGCCGACAAAACAAAGGGCAATGTGACCTCAACGACTGTCAATTTTTCAAGCGCCATTGCGGGCAAGGTTTATTTTTCAATTGAGCGTAAAAACGCGAACATGAGTGATTTATATCTGAATTGCCAGACCATTTTTGCAACATATATAGATTGGCATGGCCTTGAATATTAATTACTATCAGTACTGCATTCCAACATGACCTGCAAAACCTATAATCACGAAGTTAATTAACAAGTATTAGATCATTAGCCAACTTATCATGACGATTGTTTCCTCACTTAATGTCCGCCGAGCCTAATAAATACATGTTGAAACCGCACTCCTCTAACTCTCAGCCCCTCAACATCCTCCTTTTTTACTGGGTTCGAAATTAAACGAACACCGGGTTAAATAGTACTTCCAGGTTTTTGAAAAAAATGGCATCCTCAATACATTCGGTTCTAATTTTTTTATTGAATTTTAAAGGAAATTGACGAGGACACGAAATGAAGCGTAACATGTATTCTCACCTTCGTAATATTTTCGCTGAACCAGCTGATATCTTGAATAGTCGCTCGAGTTTGGGCGTCTGTTATGCCCGGATAAAGTATTTTCATGCTGAACTCCGTAACCTTCATGATAGCCATATCTCTGGGAGTGAGGTGGCTGTCTTCGGAAACTCTCATTGTTTGATGAACGGCGTTGTCAGGCTCTGGCATGCGCAACTGTGACCGGTAGGAACAGAATAAAAACGTGAGTACAAAAAATACAAATAAAAGTGTCAGCTTACTACACTGACCTTATGCTTTTTATTCAATATAATTTTCGAAATAAGCAATTTTTTTGTTACTTTATTTACCCAAATGAAAGAGATTCCTTTAATATACTTCTTATTGAAATGACCCATTTGTGCATCAAGGGCACACCCTATTGAGAGACCGTAGTCAAAAATAAATACCTCGAACATTAAAAAAACAAAAACAATTTGAGTTTAGCGTTTTTCTTTATGTGTTTGCACGTCATTCCACCCACAGGAGTTGGTCGGAGCACGGGTTCCATTGTGTATCCCGCAATTGTAAAAGGTAACGACGGCAGCACCCCCACCCCCCTCTCCCCCATGTTTTTGTTTATCTCCGCTGGAACCTGCCTCTACAAAGAGTTATGATTTCCTCAACGCACGGCGTTGAGGAAATCATAATAAGACGGCATTCATCAGTGCTAGTAATTCATATTATTTACTTAAGAAGTATATGTCGCCCCTCTGTTACAAGATTATTTCTTCCCTGCCGGCGGGTCGAGTAGATGGACAGGAATTGAGATGATCCAGGCGGTTTTTGCCGGCGCATGGAGGGGATCTGTGTTCTCAACTTCCAGGTCTCGTGTAAAAAGAGTTAGCGCCAAGTGTGGCCCTGAAGGTTGTGTTTATCGCTGTGCTCAAGTAAGCTGACATTCATTAGACTCAGAGGCTGGCTGCCACACAGGTTGGCTATGACAGTCCGGCCGTGTTCAGTGCGAGTTGCTTCTGATAGGTTTGCACCACGGTGCCACTGTCTTGCCCAAGCTTACAAAATTATATAGTACTGAAAAACGACAGTTTACTTTGATCACTCTCCTGTGATAAAGTATTTTGTGAAAGAAAATCTGATGAAATAAAACAAAAATAAACGTAAATGTATCGGAAGCTGAGAAACATTGCATCGCATGGTGTTGCTATCGGTGACGTCATGAACGTTTAGACCAGGGCAATAAAATTATTAATAAAATACCTAGAAGAGTTGATTACCTTAAACAAAGTAGAATGTCAGTGAAGACCAACAAAAAATGTGCTATTATTGTAAAAACGTGATAGTGACAAGCTGCGCAACTGTCTAGATGGAAGAGAATCAATACTAAGAATAAATATAGCTATCTCCAAAAACCCAAAATTAATTCAAGCTCAACTCGATTTAAGTTTCATAAAGTGAGCACTATAAATAAATTATTCGGCACTTTTTATTCGAAATAATTTTAGGTCGCGACATCTGAGCAAATCCGTAAAACCAATGTTACAAATATGTTAAACGAAAGTAAACTCTCCAACAATTATCGGGGAATAACCAAAAGTTGCTTCTGTTTTGATTATCGGGGAATAACCAAAAGTTGCGTCTGTTTTGATTATCGGGAATAACCAAAAGTTGCTCCCATAAAGATAAAATATCTTAGCCATGATGGACGATATGATTTTTCTTAAAACTCTGTTCAGAAAAAGACCGATCTCTCCACCTATTTTCGATGGGGACGACTTCGCACGACAAACGTCATTTTGTAAGCTCCCAAACAAACCAAAAGGCCAAGATAACGTAACATAACTTCTGTCGAGAGCGCATACGCACGCAAGTGTTGTATTTATTTACTATCGGTACGTCCTAGCTCAGCTAATAGATCCAGTGGTCTCGATGAGGTGCTTGTAATACTAACATTACTGTACTAACATTACTGATAATCAGTACGCGAAACGAAATGTATTGGGTATCCCATGATTTTCTCCAGTGAGAGTTTACAACTGTAGATAATACGTAATAAATGATTGGTAAAACACGGCATAGAACTATGCGTTTCTAGCATTGCAAGAGGAAAATCTGCATTTCCAGTGCTTATCCGTTACACAGAACAAACTCACCACAAGAACATTCTTTGTTGTGTTCGTCACATCTTTGATGACGAACTCCGCAAAAAAATAATTTATATTCAGTTCGTTGTGAATCCGGATGTAGAGATCATGCCAGCTGGGAAATGTGTTTTGATTTTCAAAAAGTGGCGAAATGGGCCAGTGTTCACCGACTACTCTCTTCAGTACATCTTGCAATGCACGAAATTGAACCTCTGCAGGAATGGCTGCGTGAAAGTAACACATAGTTAGATTAAATATTTTGTTCAACACCAAGACAACGATTTCACACGGTTTTCATACGTTGATATTGCTGGTAATAAAACCAAAAATTAAATGCAAGTTAGCCTCTTTTTTTTTAGTGTGAAGCGAATTTGTTAGCATGTTTTTTTTTTCGCCACACGGCTATGCTGTGAAAAAACGTTAGTTTTGTGCACTTTCCTTTCGATGTGTTAGGTTAGTGTCAACCAAGACCTAGCCATGGCCTATATACTTCTTAGTTAGTTAGAAAACTGATGATGGGGTTGATTCGTTCAAATGTAAACGCGAAGGTCAACTTCGTGCATGACGCTTCCCTTTTTGTTGCACCCTAAATTATTTGAACTATCAAATCAAGCACCCAACCTATATAATAAAGGCCATATTCTAAAGAAAAATTACCAACTTACAGGTATTGACACAGTTACGATATGCAACCGCAACTTTATCCGTGACATTCTGATCCTTCGTTTTGTAGGTAGTATTTTCCAATATATCTAAAGAAAAACGAGTAGAACAAAACGTACAGAAGTATTTTATCGCCGCAGTAAAAAAGAACAAATCACGCGGCAAGATATCTTGGCATTATAAGTCACATCGTGCCAACCTGTGTTCTTTAGGTTGAGAGCTACCATGGAGCGATTTCATTTTCGCAGCGACAGTGCACCGTTCGACTGCTTATTAGCAGCTTGGGAGGCACAGACGCATAGCTTCTGTCTACCATTTAGTGGTTGACATTTCAACCTCTGACACATTTTCCCGATTATGCGACCTGCATGTTCTTGTGCTATTCGCGCACCTCGTGCGTCAGTTTACCCACCAGCTGCTGCCACGTGCTTTTGTTTCCCACCCGACATCGCCCCATCACGGCGCGCGCTTGGCTGCCTCGTTATCGCACGTTCCCTGGGTCTTCTCTACGATGGATTCCATTTGATTGGCGTGCCCTTCCTTGCCTTCCGATGCGCCAGAGACGCGTTTTCGAACACTCGCTCGCCATATAGTAATTGACAGACTAAATAAACCTCGTGCGTGACTAATTATCTGCACGCTCTCCATTTTGTTCGTCGCTCATCGGCAATGTTATTGGCTAACGGCGCGATCACTTTGGCTACGAATTAAGACGCTAAGGGACTTGGCTCGAGTGGCGCAGCCAGGGACGCTTTTCAAGAATCGAAACACCAACCGAAATTTCATGGCTTTCCTTTTTTCCCACCTTCCTCAATCCAATGTCTGTCTTTTTCTTTTTTTTCGTGTTTTCTGTTTTGTTGAGGCATTAAAAATTCTATCTGCTTTTCTTTTTGTTCGACAGCCCACAGCGCCAAGGGGCGGGACCCACAGAATTTCAAAGCAAAACGAAGATGATGACACTGTCCGTTGACTGCGTGAGAAATACAAGTCCCGCTCCGGCTCTCTGAAGAGCTGTTGCCAAACTCAGCCGTGTTAGTAGCCGACGCCTATCGTCAGTCTCGCAAGTGTGAATGACTCAGCACCCGACGTCACAAAAACCACGAAATCCTGACCTCGAAGGACGCTGGCCTCGTCCCGGAGAATTCAGGAGGCTCGACAAATGTTCCCCGACCCTTTGAATTGCAAGGACTCGACGACAGTTTCAGGGCAGAAAAACAAAGTTCCGAAATAGCAATACTCTGAGTTTGCAAACGGAGGTTCTATCCTCTCCACTTTTTACCTAGCCCCAACTTGACTCCCCTTGCAGCTTAGGAGAGGGGAGCGCTAAGAGGATAATCTTCTCTGCAGAAAACCAAGGTTGTATGCCGGCCTTTAAAGGCCCGTTCACACTAGGGTGTCTAGATGAGCGGCGGGCTCATGTAGGCACCTTAGTTCACACACTTGCCACCGAGTAGTACCGACCGAGACAAGGCCAGTTTTGAAGCCTCTAGCGACGGCTTAAGACCGAAAGCGCTGCTGCGGAGCAGGTTCTACGCCAGCGCAAGAAGCTTAAGACCGGTCTTGTCTCGGTCGGTCTACTCGGTTGCAAGCGTCGTAGACGGGCCTTAAGGTAGAACGGGTATAGGGGTTGCGCTTCTGAACATTCACCGGAACATCAAGGGTCAGCCCCAAAAGGGTCATTTCGCTTTTTTCTATCGACCGACAGCGACTCCACTAGATGTTTAGACCCCACAAAACGATAGAAAATGGTACTTTTTCTCACTTTCTCGTAAAACGACAACGAAGAACGAAAAGAACCGAAAACATGACCATAGCACGATCATTGCTGAAAAATGTTTATCCATGGAAGGTGTGGGCACTGAGCGTATGTAGAAAAATGATGCGCATGATTTGAATTGTCTGAGCATGCGCCGTGCCTGCAGCAGCGCCACCGCAGCGAAGTAAAGTGAGAACCAGGTTAAGGTATATTTATTTATTTATTTATACATACCCACAAGGCATAAGCATTATAGAGGAGAGTGGTAGAGTAAATTACAAGGAGTAAGCATGTGATGAAAATCGGGGAAGCAATACAAAAGGAAATTACAAAAAACAATGGATACAAACGACTCAAACACTCCGAAAAAATCCAGTCCGCTAGCGTACACAAACACATATATACAATAAAATCTATAAAAGATATCCTACTTATACTAGTATTATTACATGAAATTATTCGGGTAGATTCTGCAAAGCAAGTTGAAGCAAATCAAAATTACTAGTAGTGGCTATTATAAAGGGTGTTCCCGCCGCTTCCCGACACCGTGAAAGGGGGAAAAAATACTTCCAGTTTCCCAATGTTTGACCTCGTCTTTGGACGGGTGCGTGACGACTATCGGTTTACTGGCGAGCAATCCCGTGAGAGCTCCGCCATCGACGTGTCCCCAGTGGGGCGTTTTTCAAGCTGTCAATGCGTATCGGCACGAGAAAAAATGTCACGAGTGAAGTGGGCTCGTTTCTCTCGCGACGAGGGACGCCACCGACGCCGCCGAGCCTGGGTGATCGCAGGACGACGCCATTGGCGGAACGTGCTAGCCGACTTCAATATGCTGCCGACCGTAAATTCAGAGCGACAACCGCGATAATCTGACGCCATCTCCGTTCACTGATAATGGGCGATTACGGCGCGTAGTGCAAATGCAATGTGCACGGTGATCTGGAAGAGAACCCGTGAATACCGAAGCAATCGTGTCAAAACACTACAGAATAGACCTATTGCTGTTTTACCCAAGCATCAAGGAGAATGCAGGGATTGGTGTTCCACGCGCCGCACGTGCTGGCCTCAGCAGTAGTAACTTTTCCAAAGCAAAAACCTAAAACAAATGGCATCTTGCACGCGCGTTCGTCAATGCTTTCTTTTGGTTATTTACTTCGAATCTTTTATACAGGAAAGGCGTGCGCGTGTGGCGCGTGGAACAACAATCCTGCATTCTCCTTGATGCTTGGGTAAGACAGCAAATAGTCTATTGTGCATTACAGAGACTCGCGTCGCGCTAAAAAAGCGGACAAAAAACTTTTGGAAATTTTTTGCTAAAACCAACACCCAGCTCCACAACCCTTGCGAGGAAGCTCGGTACGTATCTTCGGTGCCTGGGAAAGGTAGGTGCTCCAACCGATGCCTTTCCGTTCACGAAGTAGTTAAACGCGTTTAGGGATTTGTAGGTTTGAAGTCGGTCCAGAATATGTCGAGCGGGCTATTCGAATAGGTAGTCCTGAAGATGCGCCCACGATATCTTCGGCAGACTTGTAATTTTTTTCAGCAACAAGTGCTTTTTCTTTTCACCCGATGAAACAGGAAGAGATGCCGGTTCCCGTATAAGCAAATTCCGTGACGTACTGCAGTTAGTATTTGGCGGTGAGTTTTTTAAAGTATGCGCTACTCACTGACGGTTCCCAAGAACGAGCGAAAACAACAGGCCACCGGAAGTAACATTCATTCATTTATTTCAATCATTTTCATTCCTTTGTTTATTTTCTGTGCTCATGAACAGCTTGACACCTTGGTAATGATGGACAACAAAATGTTCTCAGGTTAGTTACAAAAGTCTTAAAAGTTACGAAATTTGGGTTAAAAAACATCAATATTTGCTCCCCCGAGGGTATGGTAGAAGTGTTGAATACGGGTTATGGGACTGGTTTGGATGATGTGATTAACATGGAAAGTTGGAGAAGCCCGCAAAACTCGACTCAGAACGTGAATATTAATAGCAGATGTGAGATCTGGGCAATCAATTATATCTATGAATACATTTATACAGGAAAACAAGATCGTGCTCACGCCGTCTGGAAGTCAATGTAGGGCATTTGCATCGTTCCAAGAGTCTCGCATGAGAATAATAAACAGTACGACCAATGTAACGATCGTAAACAATTAAAGAAAACGCTTTTGAACATTTTCAATCATCTCTTGGCTTGTAGAACTAATACGATTCCAGACTACAGAGAAAAACTCCAACTTGGTCCGGATTAACGAGAAATATAACCGCAGAATACAAGTTGATGTGGAGAACTCACGTGTGATTCTAGAAATTACTCCCAGGTTGTTAACATGTACAGTAAAGTATAACGAAGAGTCTATGTATGTACCGAAATCACATGGGCACTCCACTCTTCGCAGAGGATCATTGACCAATATGGTAACAAAAGTTAATTTTTCTACCTTTCTACACAGACATAATAACGGTTTTAGAAGGATTGAGCGTTAGCATGTTCTGACGACACCAATTGCACTCACGCCTAACATCCTCCTTAAGTTTTTCACAGTCTTCTAAGGATATGATCTGCCTAAACAACTTGACATCATCTTCATATTGCAAGCGGACCGAATTGCGGACAATTGAGCTCAAATCATTATATAAAACATTGAAAAAGATCGGCCAAAGTATGAAGCCTTGCGGCACACCCCAAAGAAGAAACATGAGGCCGGGAGTGATGACCAAGAGCACGAACAAAATTGTGTCTATTAGACAAATAATCAAGAAACAGCGAACAAAGGAGGTACTCACGCCGTAGGATTCTAGTTTGTGCGCAAGGAGCGAATGGTCTACTAGGTCAAATGCCTTAGAGAGATCAAAATACACAACGTCTACCTGTCCACGTTGACACACAGTAGGCAAAATAAAATTTAAAAAAGACACCAGATTTGTTTTAACAGACCTTCCACGCATGAAGCCGTGTTGTGAAGGGCTTACCTTATGCTTAAAGAAGTTTGAAATGCGCTCAAATAAAACAATTTCATAGACCTTAGCAAAGCGAGATAGCAACGACACAGGTCTGTATTTTTTTACGTCATCCGTTCTGCCATTCTTTTGTACTGGCACAGTAATAGAGCACTTCCACAGGAAAGGAAATGTAAGGCTCTGCAACGACAAGTTAAAAATATGCGTTAAGACGGGCGCAAAAATAGAGGAGCATCCTTTAACAATGAAGCTTGGAATGCCGTGAAATGCAACTGATAACTTAGGCTTCAGTTTCCTGATAGCAAGGTCAATATCAGTAATTTCAAAAGATAGAATTGACAGGTGATCACTGGCGTTATCACTGACGCCATGCACAGGCAGTTCAGTTTGGCCGCAAGAATAAACCGAAGAAAATAACTCGCGAATGCATTTGACACATCTTCGGGCTCAGACAGCATATTTCCTAACGAGTCAGCTATGTTTATTGATTACGAAGTTGTAGATGTGCGATCCTTTACATATCGCCAGAAAAGCATTGGGTGACGATTTAAGCTGCGCTCTACTGACTCACGGTGTAATATTTTATCGCGCTTCAACAATGTCTTAGCTAGCGCATGCGACTCAGAAAATTTTAGGTACCAAAAGTGGAATTTGCAAACGTATATTTCCTATGATATTGCAATTTTTTCTTACAACTGATCTAAGCTCCTTGGAGTACCAGTGCGGATAACGACTTGTGTAAGGACGCTTTTGGGAACGCACTTTTCAAATGCATCTACGATATAGTTTGGAGAACACTTCAACGGCATGATTTACATCGGTCATACTATATATGGAAGCCCATTACGCATTATCTAAATGTTGATAAAGGCCAAAGTAATCGCCTCTTGAGGAAGCAAGCGACTCACGGTTTTTGTGCTTTACTTTCCTCACAGAAATCATAAAGGAAACAGAAAAAGGAACGTGCCAAACATCCGGTAAAACATGCGGATTGGAAACAGACATCAGGCTAACGATAGGAAAGTTGGCCAAGGCCAGATCGAGCACATGTCCTGCTGAGGTATGAAGACAGTTCATTTGGGTAAATCCGAAAGGTTAACAAATGAAAGAAGGTCATTCGCTTTAAATGATCCACTATGAGCAGACAGTGAAGGATTTACCAAATTTCAGTTAATTTTAGGAATATTTAAATCAGCAAGTATGAGTATACGATGTTGATCCACATTCAATTTATCCCCTAGCATATCTAATTGGTCAGAAAACTTAGATCCGTCGACATTAGGAGGAAAATAAATAGTACATATAAGTAAGCTATTGTTATCACCAAGAGGTATTTCAATCCAAACGGACTCGCACTCGAATTCAGATGAAACTGGCGAATAGCCCGTAAATGTTTCTTAACTGCTATTAGCACTCCACCACCGAATTGAACAGAAAGGTTTTCATAATCTCGATCCCGATGAAACACTGTGCATTCGGGAGGGAAATAGTCCAGGGATGCAAATGAGCTATTTAACCAAGTTTCACTTAAAGAAATTATATCGTAATCACCTAGAACAACGCTATTGAAAAAATAGGAGCCTTCGTACGTAGGCCGCGAACGTTTTGATAAAACACCGAACAATTCATTTGACAAGCTAGTTGGGCGTTGCTGTGTCACGAACATCATTGCGCCCTGCAACATCAAAAAAATGGCCTAAAAAGGGAGCCCATTGGCCAAATGTCTGCATTGTTCACTCTGTCCAAGTCATCCTCATTCACAGCAATGCAAAATGATGAGTAGCTTTCGTGTCTAGTTTTAACTGGGTACACGTAAAAATTTTCTTCCAAAACAGCCGTAAGCACCTCCCCAACACCACTACACGTAGTGTCAGGATTGAGACGTGATACAAAAAGCGCCTTGAGCCTTGGTGCTCTAGGGGCTGACGATAGCTTACTGCTTGCAGCAGAAGCCTGAGGATGGCTTGACTCTTTTTTTTCCGTTGGATGAGCGTAAAGCTATCGGCATCTGTAGGCGCCTTCGGCACGGTCACCGCGGGCGGCAGTATGGAGGACCCAGCAGCCACAGCAGATGTATTACGCAGATGGGCGGAAGTAAAACCGATTCCGGACGCCTCCAGAGTAGTTGATCAAACGGACCGGCCTGGTCAATCTTTCCCAAGAACCTCCGCGAAGCTTGCGGACGCAGGACCGGGTTGTATAAACGGCGTTGTAGTCGGCCGTGGCTCAACGTTTTGGGCAGTAAAATGACGTAGCATTTCCGTGTTTTTTGACAGATGCAGAAACAGGGACGCATTTTCCGCCTTTACAGAGCCAACTTCTTTGACGAGAGAATCAACCTCGTCATGCAGTGCCACCAACAAGTCTTTCAGAGAGCCACACGCGCTGCAGTTTCCCACAACAGTGCTCACCGATGGCACGCCATAAATCATCAGGAGGGCGTTGTTCCGTGATAGCACTAACTTCATCGGAGTTATTGCGCCTCATGCAGGATTTACACTTGTGTGTGCTGACACCAGTCTGTATGAAGTAATCGTAGTCATCTCCCACAACGTCGATGCACTTACAGTGAAAGCGGGTACCGCAATGCTCCGAACATCGCAGGAATTGGATCCGGCCGATGAACACTTCGGAGAACACCGAGCACACGTCCTTCGAGTAGGGCATGTTGCCAGCAAGGGAGCGCGTTAGCATGCGACTGCCCTCATTCAGTGCGCAGCGCTGAAGGAAGACACTGATTGACATACTAATTGTAACATACTCCCACCCCAACTTTCTTCGACATCCACGGCTCGGCGTATGCACTGAACTGGGAATTTGAACTGAACAACAACAAACATCGCAATGTTTGCCTAGAAGATTTTAAATCACAGTCATAAACTATCAATAGGCAGTAATTCAACCTTTTAGGCGTCTAGTTTGTATTCAACGGCTCTACAATTTTTTTTTGCATAGCATTCTACTGGTTACATTCAGAAAGTTATAAACCTTTGTTTACTTTTTCTTACAAAATATTTAAACGTTTCAGAGGGCTGTAATTGCCTAGGTATATAGTATGCAAATTCATCAGAATTGTGTTACTTTGTTGAAGAAGCTTTATTCCACGGAATGTCCCAGAAAGTCGGCCATGCGCCCGCAAGTTCGGTTTTTTTTTTTTTTACATCCGCACATTTTGTGTTAACCGTCGTAACACGCCGAATAGAAAATGGGGAGCAAAAGCGTGAAACTAAAGGGCTGTTTATACTCCCTCCTAACGTTGACGAGCGTACGCGCCCGATCGCGTTGACCAACGCCGACTTCGAAGGGCCATCTACACTCCGTCGTCATGCGAAACACTCTTAAGAAAAAGTTACCTGTTCTCACGCCTTTTAGGGTGTAGTTTGCTTGTCCCTGGAGTTCGTCTCAAAAGGTTAGCAAAGTCACACCTTCCGCTTAAGAGCAGCTTTTACACCCTATGTCAGGGTGCACCTGTGCTCTCTTGAAGAGACAACCTTATCTCTCATGGGAAGCAATAGCCTTTATATTGAGGGTGTAATTTTTCTTTCATTAAGCGGTAATAGGGCATACTTTTGCGTTGAAGGTTTTTCCCTTTTTGGGAGTGACAGCACATGCTTCAAGTCTGTAACTTCACCTCTTCTAAGGGGCTGTAACAGTCAGCCAGCTTACACCTTCTCTGGGGCTACCTCAACGGTACAAGAATAGTGATTAGAAAATTGACATAGGAGCCTGCATACAAAAAGTGGCACCGATCAGTACTCAAAAACCAAACTAAACGTGATTGCATCGCCGCCATGTATCCCGCAGCGACCACCCAGCGAACTCCAAGGCTAAACTTCTTCGATCAAAGGGCCGGTGGCGCCTTCTCGCAGTAGACAGATATCGCCTACAATAGCGTCTCCACCTACTGCTCAATTTTTTACTTTGATCGGCCAATTCGGCGCCGAAACGTATACAGTAGACGGGGGTTCAGTTATGACAAATCCTGTCTCCCAAGCGGGCAAGCCCCGATTATTCAATGAAGTCAGGACGAACCCACGTCGGGAAGCGCTACCTGAAGGTCACAGGTGAGACAGGCTTTTATAAAAACAATAGTAAATGTGCCGCAAAACCCTGTAAATTAAAATTGTATGCAGACATCACGCTCCTGTCATTTTGTATGAATCTCCAATAAAATGTCATATATAAAGAGCTTTTTCTGTTTGTTTTTACGCAAAAACATGGTTTCTAAAAGCGAGAAGTATTCGCGTTCCACCGCCGACGAAATCCAAAGGAGAATGACGGAAGTGACGTGGGGCCTAACATTACCGTCTAAAAACGCACTTCAAATAAGCGGCGCTAGTATGTGTCCCCTCGAGGAGGTAATAAGCAAGGCACTTCCTTGCTTACCCGATGGATGGTGTAAAAGTTGGTTGTTCCATCCTTTTGGGAACCTTTGCTTTTGAGAGTGAACGTGACGTAGCGCAGCGTAGCCCAGCGCGCCTCGGCGTAGCTTACGACGAAACAGAGGATGCTCTATTCGCGTCGTCGACGAAGCAACGCCACCTAGACAGAAAGCCTCCGCACGCGTCATCACAGTCGGATCGATCGAGGCATGAGGTTCGGCCCGAGTGCTGTGCCAGTATTTGGGTGGGGCTCGTGTCTACTCAGCACGTCGAAGGTCGGGCTCGGGCCGAATAGCCAATTTAGTGCGATCTAACTCTGATGACGTTTAACAAAGTAAGAGGAGACCACGCGGAAGCCTTCTGTCTAGGTGGTGTTGGCCGAAGACGGTAAGTACACCAGAAGCCCTCGCACGAGCGCCCCATTCGGGAATATGGTTCTCGGAGCCAATCGGGGTGTGCGAGACGTTCATGTCATTCCTGGGATCTGAGCCTGCCGTTCTTGTCATGTACCGTGTGCTGTTGTCTTGTTCCCGTATTGATGTGCGTATTTAGCGATAGTGCGCTGAACTGGGCGAGTATGTGCGTGGACGTAGGCTGCTCTGAGGATGCGCTACCCCCGACTCTCGCTAGGCCTGTAGGCTTAACGAGCCGGTGGTGGTAGGCAGGGGTCACCGTGGCCGTCGTGGTGGTGAGCCGGCAAAAGCTGAAAGCTCGTCGACGCGCCAAAGGTAAAGTTTGTTAGAATTAGCGATGACCTTATGTGTGTGCTATATGTGATCATATGTTAGTCGCATGCATCGGCAGCTGCGTTTGATCGAAAGAGCGCCGTCGAACGTACAGGAACGGCGGTTCCAGTAAAATATCTGAAGCCGCCTCGGTGGCTCCGAGGCGAAAGCGCTGGCCTACGGATCCCCATGTGGCGGGTTCGAATCCCGGCCGGGGTGCCCGCAATCTGACGGAGGTTTATTGCGGAGAAGGCGCCGTGTAACCGAGCTTTCGGTTGCACGTCAAAAGATCCCCAGGTGGTCGAAATTAATCCTCAGTCCTCCGCTGTGGCGTGCCAGATGCCCGCCGTTGGTTTGGCACGTAAAACCCCCAAATTTGAGTTTTTAGTAAAATATGTGAACTAATTAGCCAGCCATACATTTTCAACTGGTTGTCTCAGCTTGTAAAAGGATGTAGCAGTGCGCGATGAAAATGGGACTGATTCGGGTATCGTGTGCATGGGCTCCATGAAGGGCGCTACAATTACCAACGCGTACAATGCGTAACTTAAGTATCGTGCGCTCTCTTCGGTGTAAATTTCTTGACTCGACATGCAAGTCTACTATAATAACACATCGGCAATCTGTCGGAAAGAGGTCGCTGTGGAATATAGAGCCCATTTATTTGGTCGAAGCATGTCGGCGGAATCACCGGAGTCGTTTGGAACGACTTCGGCGGACCTGTCAAGCGTCTAGCTTTGACGGACGCGATATTGTGATATTTTTGGTTTTCCGTCAATATGCGTGTGATGTTTTGAGGAAATAAATGCTTTTCACTCATTTTCTCGCATCATTTGCATACTTTCAAATGGCTAACCACTGTCTCAAATCGCTGTTTTCAAGCTTAACTATACGACATGGAGGACCTGACAAACATATTGCTTTGTGTGTATGTTTATACAGCCTGAAGTTAGTCTGCCTCAGCGGGTGACTCGTCTCTCAGCTGTAGATGAACAATTTAGCCAGTTCACTACAACCGCCATAGGCAGCCGCTAGCCTGGGGTCTTAAAAGGTACAAGACCGCACGCCGGTACCGTGCTTATCCAGATCGAAACGGGCGGGGGTAGGGATCGTGGACCAACCACAGCTAACTCGGAGCTCTGAACGGCCGACTGCTAGATGGCATGATTTGGTAACGACCAGGCAGCGGGCATAAGGTTTAGAGGCGATGCGGTTTCAAAGAAGACGTGCATGAGCAAAATGGGGCAGTTCGTTGGGGCGCACCGGGCCGCGCTGGGCTGCTAACACGGTCATTCGGGTGCTTCTTGGAGCAGCGTGACGCTGCGCAGTGACCGACGAACGTCGGTCTGCGCCAGAGCGCTTTCTGTTCGTCGACTTCGGAGTATAAACATCCCTTAATAATTACCACGTCCTGCGTTCTTTAAGATCTCACTCTCTAAAGACCCTATTGACCATTCCATTTAGCGCTCTCAGAGCGGCGCCATTTAGTTCGACCGCAGCGCCCTCTCCACACATCCGGGAAGTTCAGCAGGTTCGGCGGGGTAAAACGACAGAGAGGGCACGCGCCCAATTCCGCTAGCAGACGACAAACTGGGAGCTTGCCGTTCTCCATCTCTGGACTGTACTGGCGGGTTGCACCGAACATCGAAATCTCGCTCGTGGCTGCCGTTGTGAAGTGTTTCGCGTTTTTAGAGTAGTTGTGGCTACTTCAAGTTAGCCTATAGCATTTTGTTGTTTTATTTCAGTAAATAATCAACAAGCGTATCTTCTTGCCGTTACTTCAATGGCAGTGGAGTCAGCCGGCAGTACTACCTTCAACCACTGCGTCTATTGCGTCAGAAGAGCACGTTTTTATTTACTATTCCAGACTTCCACTCATTGTCACTAAAGGCCTACACCAGTACAATCTTTTTATGGTACAAAAGCTATAGCAACCGCATTTACTTTTCGCCGGAGAGCCCGGCCACTCTATTACCCCTTTCCTATTTCTTTTTTTTTTTATTTGCGTGCAGGTACATCGATCACAGCATTACACGATAACTTGCATATAAACATTCGAGCATCTGCGCTCAAAATTTTGAAGATAACGTGATTTTAAATTGAGTTTGAGCGTCAGATGGATGTTAGGTACAGCCAACTCGGCGGAGCGGACGACACGTTGGGTGAGAGGGGAAGGACATTTTTTCGCTCTCCGCTCTTCCTAGTGAAACGGTCTATTAGCCCCGAGAGCGAGCACAAGCGTCGCTGCGGTCGCCGCGCCCTGATTGGGTGAGGTGTTCCGTGACGTCAGGAGGAGGACTCCGCTCCGCGATCTCGCATCGGCTCGCTTCCCAGCACCGGTTTCCTGGTTTGGCGCTGTGTGCCGCGAGCTCTTCGAGGAGCTGGACCTCGTTTACCCGGTGTACAAGACGTTGAGTTAGGCCGATATAGACGTGCTTCCGTAAATTTTATAAGCCTGCTTGTCCCTTTTACCTTTAAAATTGGGTTACAAATCCCGAAAGCTATCGGCGGAGGCGAGTCCGCCGATGAACCTCCCCGTCCCCACACGACACAAGGCAATCTTGCGAGGAGTCGGTGAAGCGGTGGCGCAAGTGTTTTAGACGCTGGAATTCTGTTCCTTGCATGTTCATGATTTAGAACGATATTATATCCCGTTTTCAAGGCATTTGAAGTGGCATTTATATCATGCATGGGCCTTTGGGTGGTCGGCAAATTAGCTCGCGACCCCGACTCTGCGCTGCCGCTCTGCATGCGTTGGTTCGCAGATGTTTTAAAGGCCCTGCGTCTGATAATCTTTGAAGTGCTCGTGGAACAGGGTTGTTTTACATAAACGTAGCTTCTTCGTGAATTAATTATATAGTTTATACACCTATGCGGGCATATTTCTTAGTAGATGCACAATTACTGGAAATTAGTTTGTATGGTAGCAGTAAAAACGGCCGAATTGCCCCCAGTTGCCTATATGATACGTATTGAACTGCCCAAAATATGCACAGCAATAGTACCGTAATTTGGAATGCTTATACTTTTTCCTGACATTCTTTATTCCAGCCTTGGGTATTCGGAAAATACACCGTTTAGTTTTGAATTGTCATTTATTTCCAATTAAAAGAGACACTGCTGCAGGTCCCCAAAAGCTTCCTCAGCCTCCAAACTCCCTACAGCTGGACTCTCTGACAACAGAGGAAAACAGGCGTAAAAGCAAGCATTCGAACGTCTGTTTAGTGGTAGATGCAGCACTAGTAGCAGAAAATGTGGAACCTGTGAAGGGTGACAGTCTGCGTGAGAAAAACTTCTGGTATTTTAGCTTCAGGAATATTCGATTTAAGTAAAATCTCAATTTTAGGGCTTAAGGGACTAATAACGAGCTAGGCACCTTCGCTTACGTTTGTTATACATTACTTGAGGGTTGATATAAACAAGTCCACAGATACCACCCATGTAGTTTATTGAAATACTATCCGAATCCACCAAAGGTCAAATGCGAGCAATGTATATAATAAATGTTCCTTGTTTTTTTACTTTGCCCCTGCACTTGGGCTGTCTTACTTGTGATTCTCTCCCCATGGCCCAGACTGTATTTAGCATGTTGCTCGAGCAGCATGCAGCTTTTCTGCTTCGACGATCTTGTTTAAAAACACGGATACAAAAACAAATAGTATACATAACCTGACAATTCATTCAGATCATCAGCAGCATTTATTGTGTGAGATGTAAATCTATAGTGATGCTCCTGCAATTGTGGCCATATTTTTTTTATTTTCATATACCAGCTGTGATTCACGCGTTGCCTGCCCTGTCAACCATATTTAAAATGTTGGTTGAAGTTTCGCCTGCAGCTACAGGCCATACCTCAATAAAGCCACATATAAAAATGTTCACTTCTTACGAAAAACATGCCAAAAAAAATTAAATAGAAACAAGCGCGCCGACAGCTATCGCGTTGTCACAGCCTCCACAGGGCAAGCGGGCGAGTCGGAGAAAAATTCTCTCCTCGCCGTGACGTCACCCCGGTTCGCCGTAAGGGGGCGCCACGCGAACTTCTCGGGGCTAATAGATCCCCTCAAAATCTAGTGACGACTTTCTTTTGTTCTTGTTTCTGTTGAGGCAACATGCATTTGTGGTTTTGGCGAGCCAATTAAGAGTTTTAGAGGGTTTAAATTCATACGCAATTTTTCAACGGGACGTGCAAGATGTCATTTTCTTTGTGGTTTGAGATGTAAGTCCCAAGTTCTTAGATTCATCTCGGGACGGTATAACGACTGAACAAACAAGGCTTTTTCTCCAGTTTTTATAAAATACAAAGTTCCACGAGTAATTCGCTGGAACATGAGTAAACTCGACGTAGCAAAATGAATTCCGAAAAATTATTCTCAAGATTGTAACAAAATACGTTGGTGGCCTAATAGACCTATTGCTATATTACCCAAGCATCAAGGAGAATGCAGGGATTGGTGTTCCAGGCACCGCACGTGCTGTCCTTAGCGGTAGTAAATTTTCTAAAGCGAAAACCTAAAACAAACTGTATCTTGCTCGCGCGTTCGTCAACGCTTTATTTTGGTTAATTGCTTCGAATCTTTTATACGGTGAAGGCGTGCGCGTGTGGCGCGTGGAACACCAATTCCTGCATTCTCCTTGATGCTTGGATAATAAAGCAAATGGTCTATTGGTTGAACATAATAAACGCGTTGCTCGTGAACATCACGTTCATGCACAAGCGCTTCAACCAACAGCACTCCTTCAATTTTTAGACCTTCGGCTTGTCTTCAAGGGTAATCATATATGTTGGAGAAAGAAGAGAAAGATGGAAGCGCATCGTCGCACGGGACGATGAAGGCAGACCAATAAACCGACTCAAGCGGAACGGTTCCCCGGTTTATCTTTAACATACTGGTGCCAAACCTGGGAGAAGACCGGACTCCGTCAAATGGGGGTGATGAACAGCCTAAACTGGTTCTCCAGGGGACGGTCTCCCGGTGATGCTTTAACATCACGCTGGTGCCAAAACGGCCTGGAGAGACGACCGGACTCCGTAACGACCCACGATGGAAAGAGCCAAGAGAACCCGCGCCGTCGCTCGAGCAGCAGTCACCCGGACAATCTCGCAAATGGAGGAAATTCTGGTCAACCAATCCCAGCCTTTGTTGATTGGCGAATGACCCGAGTGCCCTTCGGAGCATCTTCGAGCCCATTTTTGCTAGCAGCCACGCTGAAACATCACTTTAGATCCCTGGAAGACGAATACCCGGAAATGGCAGTTCGCCTCCAAAATTCATTCTACGTCGACGATCTCATTCTTGGGAGCCCGACTGAATTCGATGCGTTAATTGCGTATCGCGAAGCAAAAACAATCCTGTCAATGGCAGGCATGGAGCTCCGAAAATGGAAGTCAAACTCAGAATCTCTCAGGGTTCAATTCCAGCAAGACGGAGTCTCCTACGAAAGCACTTCAACAAAAGGCAGCACAGTAAAGGTATTAGGTGTTTCATGGGACACGAAAACCGATGATCTAATTATGAGTACGCAGAACGTTTCTACTTTTCTGACAACAGCACCAACTACGAAGCGCTCGGTACTTCATGCATTTTCGAGGTTGTATGATCCCCTGGGGTACTTGGCACCGTTCACAATTCGTGCAAGACTGTGTTTTCAAACCTTGTGGATACAACAACGAGTCTGGGATGAAGATCTCCAGGAAACGAGAAAACAGAATGGAATTCCTGGTGCACAGAATTAACCCATCTTTCATCACTAAGAATTCCTCGATGCGTGCGACCCGCGCAATCCCAGGGCAGCCACAGCGGGGAGCTACACGTATTCACCGATGCAAGTCCCCGAGCATATGGAGCAGCAGTATATGTTAGAGTCTCTTCGTCACAGGATTTATTCGAAACGCGCCTTCTAATCAGCAAGAATAGAGTGGCGCCGGTAAAACCGGTAACTTTACCTAGATTAGAATTACTCGCATGTCTGATTGGTGCAAGACTTCACAGTTATATTCAAGACATTCCAGGTTTTGATAATCTACAGTCATACTTCTGGACAGATTCTAAGGTTGCACTGAGTTGGATTTGTAGTGACGCTACTAGATGGCAGCCCTTTGTTCGAAACAGAGTTACCGAAATTCAGCGACGCACGAAGGAATCTGCATGGGACCACTGCAGAAGCGAAGACAATCCTGCAGATTTATTGACAAGAGGAGTATCGGCCCCTTTTCTATTGCACACGAGCACGTGGTGGACCGGTCCAAAATGGCTCGCACTATCTAAACTGAACTGGCCAACGCGACTCTCAGTCGCCAATGGTGCACACGAAGTAGACATGCCTGAACAAAACAAGTCCGTCCTAGTCAATCCTGTGGCAGTACCACATGCCACTGGCACACCGACAAATTCGTCGTTGATGAATTTGCACAACTACAGCAATATCAACAAGGTTATTCGAATAACCGCATGGATTCAACGGTTTCTAACAAATGCATCATTGCATCAAGGTTCTAAGGCCGGACCACTAACAGCTGATGAGATTTCTCAAGCAGAAACATATTGGATCCGAAGAGTGCAAGATGAGAGATTTCCAATCGAAGTTGCGGTTCTCAACGAAGGCAAACAAGTGCCTTGCACGTCAAATGTAAGCCGATTTCACCCATTTCTTGCACCTAACGGTGTTTTACGAGTCGGCGGCCGCTTGCAACAACTGCATGAATCCTACAACCTTAAGCATCCTATTCTGCTTCCAGGACGCCATAGATACACTGACCTGCTTATTTTGCATACGCACACTCGGCTTCTGCATGCGGGTGTTCAGAGCACACTTACCGAATTACGCGAACGATTTTGGATTATCAAGGGACGCCAGAATGTCAAGCGGGCCATCAACACCTGCCTTCTTTGTCGTCGAAGAATGCTAAAGGCTGCAACCGCACCAATGCCGCCGCTGCCACGAGAACGCATAATAGAAACTGGGCCATTTGACGTTATCGGAGTGGACTTTTGTGGTCCCATGTACATACGAGCCGCATCACAAACAAAGGCCTACGTTGCTCTTTTCTCCTGCGCAGTAACACGAGCGGTTCATTTAGAACTGGTCTCCAGCATGTCGACCACAAACTTTCTAATGGCATTCCGACGATTTGTTTCGAGGCGAGGAATACCGTCTATAGTATATTCAGACAACGCCCGCACCTTCCACTACTGCGACGAGCGCTTCCGCATGCTCTCCAGTTCAGAAGTTCAAGACTATTCGAGCGGACTTCGGATTGAATGGAAATTCAACGTCGAAAACGCCCCCTGGTGGGGAGGATGGTGGGAGAGAATCATCAGAACAATCAAGGACGCCTTGAAGAAAACGCTCGGACGCACAAGCCTCACATTTGAAGAACTCACGACTACCCTCTTTGAAGTGGAGGCGGCCGTAAACTGTAGACCCCTCACTCACATTAGCACGGACCCCGATGAGTCGCAACCACTAACACCATCGCATCTCTTAATAGGCAAACGAGCGGTTAGCCTTCCACCAAGGTTGACAGGGTCGGTACCAACCTCAACAGCCCCAGAATTGAGACGAAGAGTGATGTACCGTCAGCGACTCATAACGCAACTGTGGAAGCGGTGGAAACGTGAATATCTTCTTCTCCTTACATCGGCTCACCAAAGCCCTTCCGAGGAAGCATCAAGAATACAAGGAGGAGACATCGTCATTGTAGAAGACGCCCAGACACCGCCCCTAATGTGGAAACTTGGCAGAGTCACCCAGACGTTTCCAGGCAGAGACGGGATAACTAGAGCATGCGACATCCGTCTGGCAAACAAGCGGATCATTCGCAGGCCCATTCAACGTCTGTATTTGCTTGAAACTTAGGCGCACTTTGCATCCCCCAGTTCTCGCCGTCGGGGCGGGAATGTGTTGGAGAAAGAAGAGAAAGAGGAAGCGCATCGTCGACACGGGACGATGAAGGCAGACCAATAAACCGACTCGAGCGGAACGGTTCTCCCGGTTTTATCTTCAACAATATATGCTGGACGTACTCGCCAAGATCCCCAAAAAGGCTACTCCAGTAGGATTCGGCTCATGCAACATTTATAAAAAGATCGATTGTTTCCAGCTGTTTTAGCGCGGCCTAACAAACCCTGTTCCCATTCAGCAGCGGAGAGCTTTGATCCGCGAACATTAGGGTTCAAAGCCGAAGGCTACCTTCCTTCCATCCTATCACATGTGGGCGAATGCACGATCAAAACTACCCGAGCAAGAGAGAGTAGAGGGAACCGACGCCAACCTGCGGTCGTCCCATACATGCACCGCACCTCACTCAACGTCAAGAGAGTCGCATCAAGATATGATGTCCGGGTGGTGTTATGTGCTGCAGACAGCTAACAAGACTGGCCCAAGCAAACTCGCAGCGCGATAAAGCGCACAAGTGCAGCGTGAGACATGCCCACAAATAATTAAACTGTGACTGCGTAGTTGGGTATGAGATATTGTTCTCACATGGATAGGCTTATGTGGGCCAGACCTGAAATTGCGTCAATATCAGGCTCAGAGCCAGTGAACTTTCTCTAAAATCCTCCCCGTCAGGTCACCCAGCCTTACATGTAAGGGATGGTGGATGCACCCCGTTGTTCGCTAGCGCAGGGGATTGAGGAGGTTTCATGACAAAAAAGAACAAGGGGAATATACGAAGCCCAGGTCATCGCAGAAAGAAGAAAATCCTGCATAAGCGCGTCAACAGTGAACGTATCACCCAGGGAACAACGATAGCTCCTTTTGTATTCCTAAACTATTTTTCTTCTAGAATGGATGCTTGGGCGAGTTGGGTATTCATAATGTAGGAAATAGCACAAAATAAACTCACTCACATTGAAAATACACGCTCACCAGAAAAAAGGTCACTCATGTCGCGCTTGTTTCTGGTGTGCGTGTATTTTCAGTGTGAGTGAGTTTACTTTGCGCTATTTCCTACATTCTTCTATAACTTTTGTTTTTAAAATTTGAATAATTTTCTCTCGTTATTATTTTTGCTATTAACCTTTTTTACCTCAATCACTTTTCGTTTCTTTTCATTTTTTATGCAGATTTATCTTCGTCTTTTTCTTCCTTTATTTTTCATTAAAAGTCAGTTGAAAGTAACGCTTGTCCTGTCCTGTTCTCCCTTGTTCTTTGTCTCTTATGCTAATATTTTTTTGTTATTTTGAACAACTTTCAATAATATTGTATAATCCAACGTCCGTTTATAGCCAATTTTGCCTGCATTCGGGAGCAAAACATTGAAAGATTCGAGTTGCCGGGAGAAACCTATTGGGGCATTCTGCAAAAGCTCCAGGTCGTTATACTACTTAGTCTACACATTACATACCTTTCAAATCAATCAGAACTTGGTCGTCGAGAGAAAGCAAGCCGCCGATGACGTTCTTTACATCCGGAATCGGGTTGTGAAACATCCAGTTATTGCACACATAGCCGTAAAAATCCGTGCACGGATCAACGTCGTCGTTAAGGAGTTTTGTTATCAATTTGGCTGAAACGAAACACGTGAAAGTGAAAAAGAACATGTTTTCCAACTATGCATTCAGGAGATTTGTCTGGGACGAATGTCGTATGCTTATATTTTGCGTATGCGTATTACCCAGTTATACTGTGTTGTTAAAGGTATTTTGCGGTTTTATGACATGGTGTGTGAAGTGGGCATGCAAGCCCCAGCCAAGCTACATGTTTTGCAGATTCTACTGTCTTCCTTTTATATGTGAAATGCAAAGAGCAAATAGAGATTATTATTAATTAGTAGTAGTAGTAGTAGTAGTAATATTAATATTATTATTATTATTATCACTAATGGTGAAAATATTGAATCCACCTAGACATAGGTAAAACCGGGAAATATGTCTGCAGAAAAAAGACCCTACTTTCTCGATGTAGAACACGGTGACAACATATGAACTATAAAAATTACTGAGCCTTAAGAATGATTTCTACATATTCCTTCGGTAGATAAACACACGCGTTAAATAGTTCACATGAACACACGAGACCTGTTCTAGAAATAAATGTAGGAATCAATATTACTAATCACAACCTCGTAATTGCAACATTCAAGACGCTATGTTATTGTCTACACTGACTGTATAACCAAAGAACGTGCTACACAAAAATGCTCACGAAAGAACGCGCGACACAAGGCGCAAGCAGCCAGTTGAGCGTTCGTCAAGAGAGCGCATGCGCGCGCTGTGGACAGTTCCAGGGGTATTGTGTGCGGCAACACAGCTACCTAAGCGGTCACTGCTCAATAAGGAAGGCATCATTCGAGGGATCCTGCTCTGTCGGGTTTCACATAACTGTTAAAACAGTTTTAAACCTTTTTTTTTTTCAGTGACAGTTGTTAGTGGTTTGTTTCCCGGTTTTTTGACGGCGTGAGCGTGAACGAAAGGTTTATCCGCTAAACTTAGGGGGAAATTGACGTCACGTGACCTATGCACCAATTCAGTGTCCCCGCTAAATTTGTCGTGGAAACACATCGCGGCCTTAAAATCATTTATTCATCTACAACGTATCGACACTAAATCACCGCAACGTCATTTCGATATCAGATCACCGTATGACGCTCGATCGGCGCAATTTCAATCGATCGTCATCGTCATATCGTGGAATAAGCAGCAAAGTGGTCGCTGTCTAAACGGCTCACGTCGTGCGATCATCGCGCTTTTTTTTCCTTCCTTTCTTTCCTTTTTTTAGGGCTGGGGCTGTAACTTGTCTGCATATATTAAAACTATTTCGACTTATATTCTTACTATCCTAAATTAATTTCAGGGGTACTTGCTGCCGATTTGAAGGAATAATTCAAAATGTCTTAACTGTAATCCTACGGTCATCACACGATTTCGACGCCTAATACAAATAGCCCAGTTTGGCTATTAATAGTCGAATCTACTAACCCTGTGACGGTACGGGTAAACGAAGGCCAGTTTATTGAAGCCCTTGGGTTACAAAGAGCCCCCAGGGTCTCAATATTTTATATGGTTGGGCATAACGGTTTGATTTTGCTGGAATATTAGGCCAAATAAGCTACTATACCTTTTCCTACAATGTTATGGATGCAGATGACAAACCTGAAGAGTATGCATAGGTCATGTCCTTCCTTTTATGCGTAAAAGTAAATGCAGGACACTTACATCGCTACTTAGCCGGAGGTACGGCAATATTTCCCAAATAAGCTGCCCTGGCCACGCCTGTAATTTAATATTTGTAAACTTGACTTCGGTCTGTTAAAATACATTTTTCTCATTATGGACGTTTTTGCTAGATATCAGAGTTGTTCTAGTGTACACACATAACAGTAAATTGATATTTCTTGTTTAATTTAAAGTCTGCGTTCATGTTTCTCTATTAACATTTTGAGACAGGTGTTAATTTTTTTGTAGTCTTAGATCAACTGGCTATCCTTAAAAAAATCATCTGTGAATGTTGCATATGTCTGCTAGCGATGGTTTGGACCACGCTTGTGAAGCCTTTCTCTTGTTCTCTATTACTACCAATAGTTGTTGGAAGGAAGCTAAATGTTTAATTAATTTATAGTCTTGCTATGTTGGTCAACTAGGTAATCCTCTACGCTATTTGTGTAGGTCGAATAATAAGAGTTTTAGTAATACGTATAGCAGCAAACGTAAGCCCCCTACGTCAGCGTCAACGCTGCGTCCTCCATACTGCGCATGAGCCATACGTACGTACTGCGGCGAGCTATGCGTACGTACGCTCGCTATCGCTTTTCGCGAGCGTACGTAGCGGTCCCCTGCGTATACATTCTCGTTGCTCTCGTCGCGCACGGGAAAGCGTGAGACTACTCCAGTTTGGAAAATGGCGGCGGTGAGGCAAACCAGTGGAAGTGCTACGCGCGTTGTACGGGTTCGCTTCACCATTGAAGATGACCTCAACCTTGTGAAAGAAAGAGAAAGAAGAAGAGACAAAGGGCGAGGCTCGTGGCGGGCGACGACACGCGGAGCTCGGAGCTGGAGACAGACAAAAGAGCCGGTGCCGAGCGAGGCCTCCAACTGAAGATCCGGACCACTAGACAGCCTTGGCCCTCCTCTTCATCGGACTCCGAACTTAAGTACAGATAAAACCTTTTCCCAATGGTGACGCTTCCCCGTGTGCCTTCCTCGGAGCGAGTGGAACTCGGCCTGATCGGGCGGTATTGACAGGCGACCCAGAACCTCCTCAAAGAAATCAACGCGACGAACCCTTTCGAGCGCCCACAAAGATGGGTGTTGGTAGCCAAGAACATTGGCGACGCCGTCGAACCCAAAAAGGTGTTTTTCTACGGTCGGTACGCGAGCGGTGCGACCTATTGCTTGCATACTTCCAAGCAAATGACGAGGCCAACATAAGATAGTAGTGATCCCACAACACACTGAAGCAAACCATAGATCAAACTGCTGATCGCACAGCCCTAAAAAAAAAAAAAGAAACAAAACACGTTTACAACAGGCAACTGAAAAGAGATTCCCGCACTTCGTAGCAAAGCGAAGAGATTTGCAGTGTTAAATTGGCTTTACCGAATACCCGCCTTAGATTGTTTGAGACAGTTCGCAGGAGCACATCTAGATGGCGCTGCAAGTCTTTACGTATCGTCACGTATGCGTTTGCCTTCCGCTATACTAAAAGTGCGCGTTCAACGCGCTCCGTAACGTTACGTCGACACCTAGCGCGCGTTGTACGCAGTGCTAACGCAAGGGTCTTTACGCTATTCTAAAACTCTCTAATGAGAACGTTTGGACGGTGGTATTTTTCATTTATGTTAGGAACTGCGCTAGTATCCCAGCTTTCTTTAAAAATCGCCTGAATAAATATGGAGCGAGTCACTGCAAGCGTGTTTTTGCTTCATGTGAACCCATCTTAACTTGGTGTTCAGATCGTATTCACAGACGAGTAAGTAAGTAAAATAATCGGTCCGCGTCATTATGAGCTTCCTGCAGCTCATAAAGATGCAGCAGAAAAAAACAAAAAGCAGCATAGAGTTCTGCTCGCGTGCTGAGCCGTGGAACCGACTACCGCATAGTCCTAATGAATGTTGTTTAAAAAAAAAACAATGAGCTGCTAGGTAAATTTATATGTAATACAAGACAAAGTGTTGTGCAAGAGCTTTTTGACCAAACGGTTACGCCCTGGGCACTGTTCCCGTTGGGTACGGTAAACTTATGAGACCATAGTTGACATAGTACAAACATTTATGAATTTATATTTCGAAACCTAACGTTCAAGCCGAAAACAATTTGCTTAAACAGAAACTGATTTTAAAAAACGAACATTCATGTTTCCGGTGCACACTGCACTTAAATATTCAATGTATCTTGATGTTAAAACTTGCGTCAACAGTATTAACAGGGACGTGTCCGGTGGAAGATGTGAGTGTTTTCAACGTGTTATTTTCCACTGAAGTTCAACTCAAGTTTATTTTTTTGGAATTTTTTGGTAGCATCTGACGCAGTGGCGCAGACTGGAGAGTCACGTTAAATAGACCATGACGGTTTTATTCCGAGTTAGGGCCAGAAGGAGGAAACGTTTTTACAGTGGACGAGAAAGTGACAGGGATATACAACGTCTCTAGATCAGCCAATAATGTTATTCAACCAACCTCCTTATATACAAAACTACCACCGCTACATAACCATCGATATCCTGTTTTTAGGGTCGCTCGCACAACCTTCTCCCTCATCACAAAAGATATATATGTGAGGCCACCTACAAAGCATCACCACCATCCGGTTTAGTCGAAAAGCTTCCAGACAGCTAGAGGTCAAAAAACAAAATAAGGGATGCTTTTGAACTCCAAGAACACATACACACACAGAGATACCTTTGGTTGGTTTAGACGAAAAGCTTCTAAACTCCTATCTCAAAAGACCACACTAGGGAGGAAGGGCGTTCTCACGTAAGTTTTTCGGAACAGCTGTGGTCTGCAGAGGAGAAGGGGGTGGAGCGAGAGAGAGCCTTGTTGTGTTTGAGAAACGAGTGGAAAAGGGAGAGCAGTGTTTCTGCTGCCGAGTGCGGCTTTGCGTCCCTACATGAGTTTTTTTTTTTCCGGGAAGGGGCGTAACAGTTGCCGCTGTAAAAACCGCAGAGGTACAGTTTATGTTTGACCATGACCGTCTACAATACTTTTTTTTTCATATGGCACATCAATGAAATTGTCCTGTTCAATGCAGAGTATGCACTTGTGAAAATTGATATCAACATTATTGTCAGGATCAACGGTGCAGACGACGCAGACAACCGAGTTAGCGAGGATTACGGTTGAGGCGCCATCTCCCAGAACGTGCAAAAAAGCAAATATTTTTTTCGTGTGCGTTCGATTGAAGGCGTCGTTTTCCCGCTGCGCCTATTTGAAAGATGGCGCCACATGCGCAGCCCTCGCTAGCTCGGTAATGCTCCATGTCGTCCGCTGGTAATCATGGCAAATATATTGATTTTATCTTTATGAAGAATAGCTACGCCTTTCAGATTGTGCAAGGTGAAATGCACCACTAAATTTCGATAAAATGTACAGATGACTACGTGTAAGCCCCATTTTTTCCGGCCATTTTCGCGGAGGTGTTTGGGGATTTAAAGCATCTTATATAG
This sequence comes from Ixodes ricinus, assembly GCA_037355805.1. NCBI lineage: Eukaryota > Metazoa > Arthropoda > Arachnida > Ixodida > Ixodidae > Ixodes > Ixodes ricinus. Next base: position 11,368 of record JAZHYW010017437.1, on the reverse strand, counting down.
AACACTTGAAATGACGAGGCTTCATCTAAAATGGGCCGTAAAAATAGGCACATGCACTTAGCAATGTAAAATTTTTGTCTAAGTAGTATTTTACAGGTGCGTTTTACCCATTGTCCGCACACGTTGTGCAAAAACGATAGACAAAACAAAACCTTGCCATGGTCAACGGGGAACGGCTACGCAGACGACAAACTCCAGTGACAGGTCGCATTGGGCGCATGTATTAATAGATGGCGCAACTTGTGTAGCCGACCAGCGAGAAAAAGCAGACCACGCTCAAATAAAATGTGTCGGCAGCGAGAGCGCCGTCGTTTTACATGTAATCGTGTTTTCGTTTATTTATTTATTTTTTGCGACGAGTTTTGCTATCATTGTCCGCATTTGTTTTTGAACCAAAGGTTCCAAAATTACTGTGTTAAGTTTTACAGGCCACGGTCGTCGCAGGCACTTGATATTTTATTTTTACTTTAAACCAACCCGGAACTAGACTTTTTTTTTTTTTATAGGCTCCGTATTGGAACCGGAGTTGGGCGTTCATCCTTGGCGGGTTGCCGTAGCACCGGCTTTCCTGCACGGCCAGAGATTCTTTGCTTGTCACGTGACAGAATTCGGCGGATAGCTGCGCCGTACGCGCCGCCGCGCATTAAAAACTGGAAAGTAGGAGAAGAGCACGAGCAGGGGAACATACGCCGGGGCGCGTGCAACGTCGCGGCGAAGCGACGCTTTGCTCTTCACGTGATCAATATCGGCGAATAGCGGCGCTACAGCACGTGGGAAACAGACGGGCAACTCTGGCTCTCCTATGGAGCCTAAAGGTACGTTTAAGGGCTGTTTATACTCCGACGTTGAGCGCAGTGAACGCGGCGTAGCGCAGAACGCGCGTTTTTCATTGGCCGGAAACCAGGAACTCGAGAGCCGACCAATCAGTATCTGCGCGCGCTGCGCTGCGCCGCCGCCCGTCTACGTCACGTTGGAGTATAAACGTACCTTTATGCTCCAACGTAACGTCGGCTGGGCGCGGCGTAGCGCAGCGCGCTAGCTATCTGATTCGTCGCACTTCTGGTTCTAGTTGCCGGCCAATGAAAGGCGCGCGTTCTTCGCTACGCCGCGTTCACTGCGCTCAACGTCGGGTATAAGCAGCCCTTAAAGCCTGGTTCAGACAGTTGCGTTTGAGTGCGTTTAACTGCGTTGCGGCAGCGAGAAACCAGGACATCCCTGCGGCTTATATCGCGTGCCAAGATGATTCCTTGAATTGGACTCCACGCTTCATACGAAGCACAGATGTGCCGGTGACTCGCTTTCGGTTCTCGACGCACCGCAGTCAAACGCACTCAAACACAAGTGTCTGAACCGGCCTTAAGAAGTTACTCTAGCCAGAACTAAAGACCCTTCTATCCTGGGAAAAGTGGCGCCATTCAATGTTGAGGAAATGCTCGAGACACGTGCCGCGCGCCACTTCTGGGAAGAACATGGCGTCTGAAATCTAGCTCAGTGCTTCGCTGCTCCGCCATAATCTTCACAAGAGCTGCACGTTGCACGTGCCCCCTGTATCGACGCACATTGCGCTACTTTTGAAACATGAAGGGGCTCCGCCGGCAAAAGGTTGCGCCATCTATCAGCAGTGCGCCGAAAGCTCCCCACCACTTAACTCGGTCGTGTGCGTCTCCGTCCGCCGATGACCCTGGCAAGCCTTTTGGCCCTTTTCGTTACAGAAAGGGACCCACGCCTTGTATTTTACAAGATAAAACACCCCTGCAAATTGCAGCTTTTAGGAAAAGTTTGCATCGCTATGCGTATGCGGCGACAACCTATACATTGAGGAACTATCGAAGAAAGTGACTTTTTAAGATTGTCCGGTATTGTTTCTTACAGCGGAGCTGTTAAGGACTAGTTTCCCCAGGATTCTGTCCGGTACCAATCAAATGTTGACACCCGTGGCCGACACAACGCTCTGGTTGTCGCCGTCGCTCATAGATGGCGGTAGCTGTCCAGAGTGTTGTGTTTGCCGGTTGTCTGCTTGCCGCCGTCGCTCATAGATCGCGGCAACATTTCTTCGGAGGAAGAAGAGTGGGAGCGGAACGAGCGGCGATGTGCGCAGCAGCGCGAATGGTTTCGCAACCGCCGCGAGGCCGCTATCGCCTAAAGTTCCACTGCGTCGAGCGCTCCAGATTCCCTTGCGAAAGAAGAGCAGATCGCTCGCCTGGAAAGCCACCGCCGAGAACAGAAGCTACAGCTCCGCTGCTCTTCCCTCTTCACCAGAGTGGAAAGGCTGAAGGTTTTTGTCTTGTTTTCTGGCTGTAAAGACTGCCGAGGTATCCCTTTGATACTTTGAAACCTCGATAGATTGTACATTTTATTTAGTTTTGTGCAGAAAATGCTACAAACACGTACTAGACTAGGTGTGTAGCGTCAACACTCGGGCGCAAGCGCACTTCTGCCAGAAAAAGAGAAAGAGATAGATAGAAAGAGAGATCGGGGGAGGGGGGGAGCTTGCGGAAAGGTTGAATAAAACACCTTACCCCTGTCTTGGCAAGCAGTTGTATTGCAAACATTATTACTTGCAGCTGCATCAATTCCAGTTCCTGTCAAAGAAAGCGAAAGAGTGATTTACGATGGATATTTCGATATTAAGCTATAAAATATAGATAATAAATGTAAAACTATATTTCATTCTTATTGCGGGTTGGGCGATTATAGTCAATGAAAGTTTAAGAAGAGCAGGGCGTGGCTCATGTTCACGCTGTTTTCACGATGAATCGTACCACGAAGTTACCGATTGCGCAATCTTATGCCTGCCGAGTTACAATCGGGTGCCAACGACTCGTCACACCTCTGATTTATGAGCCGCCGGTAACTATAATCGTATGGCATATATTTTCTGAAAACAATAGCGTTTCTTTCGCCTGCGCCCTAATGTTCGCCAATTTCGCGAATTTTTCGATTCGCGAAATTTGTGCAAATTAAGGGCTCGCGAACATGAACGGTTTTGCAGTATATATCCTAGATGAGCTAAGCGTAACCGTGGATTGGGCTAATTATAGTTTTCGACTTAGAGGCCACAACGACATCAGTACAGATGAGCACGCATTGGCATTGTGTCGGTCTCAAATCAGCTTTTAATAGTTAGGCAGATATTTTTATAAATATTTCTAATATATATTTTACAAATACATTTCTTATTATCGGTCTCTTAAAGGGCGAGAAATTTGTCATTTAGAAATAATATCGTTGGTGCTCAGTTGTGAAAGCTAAATTCTATACTTAAAATATTCAATGGAGACAGACAACACAATCTCTTTGAGATTGAGCAATGTCATCTCGCCCATACGTACACAAATATGTTTAATTTTCTACTTTACATCATGATAAAAAAAGTCATAAAGCCACGGAACAGAAATTAAACCACAGATACGATGTACGACTCATGAGTGAAGATATTTTTGCAGTATACGTCCTCGGGCACAATCCCCCCCCCCGGCCCCCGAAAAGTGTAACAAACAACAAAAAATATAAAATTTACGCCACTAGCTTAAAATTCTCTAAATATGTTGGGCGCCGTCACATTCAGGAAATTTATTGACACTTTGTCAAAAATTGTGGGAAGAGCTCTAGTTATGAGTCATTTTCAGGCATGACCAAGGCAGCGTGCACAACAATAATGGGACAAAAACTGAATATCTTTTTTTAATTCCAAGTATATATCTACACTGTTTTCTGATGTTCCTTGTCCTAGTGAACTCAATGCCCACTTTCTTACTAGACCACGCATATCCTCAATAGGGATAAAGAGAACCTAATCTGCTAGTCCAGTAGCGCATAAAGAAATGTGAAAATAATTTGAGGGCGTCATTTCTTTTGTATTAAGGGGCTGCCCTAATATAATTGTTTTAACGCGTATTTACAAATACTGAGCTAGCAATTACAAACGTCCATTTGATACAAATAACCATATTCTGTTTGGTGCTGGGATGATATTCATCAGGAAGTAAGTATCCAAATGTACACCTGCAAGTTTCATTTAACGTAAACGTGTCTAAAGCTGCAAAAAAAAAACTAACTAACTGCTAGGTAAATTTAAAAAATAAAATCAGAAGAACGCCATGCTTCTTACTCTTTATTCATATAATATAATACCGTGACGATTGCTCTAACTTGGTGAGATAAAATTAATAAACAAAATGTTGATACAGTGTACAGACATTTACAAAATCTTATATTTAAAGATAAGGTTCAAGGCAAAACAAGTGATTTCAGGAAGAAATAGTTGCACAAGACAATGATGTTTACACTGCACTTCACACCCTGGAATGAAAGCCGCTTGTAGTTCAAACCTGAGCGGTTGAGTTTCGGTAAAGGATGTGAGTGTTGGCGACCTGTTGTCATCTTAGACAGAAAGTTCAGTTCGAGCTAGTCGCTTAACCTTTTTATTAGCATATGACGCAGTGACAGACTGAAGGGTCGTGTCACATTTGTTTGAGTAAGAAATAGCTGTCCAGGACGTCATAGTTGACAGTGCAAATCACAGTTTGAAATCAGTGTCTCTTGAAGTTCAACGTTCGAGTAGTGTGCACGCGCAGGCGGTTTTTCTGGTGAGTGACGTGACTGTGTTGGCGACCCGTTGTCATCTCGCATGAAAAGTTCAGTTCGAGTTTCCGCTTGACCTGTTTACTGGCATGTGACGCAGCGACAGAAACTGAATTGTCGTGTCAAATAAGTCTGAGCAAAAATAGTTCAACGAGACATTAATGTTGACTGTGCACACCTTAAAATCAGAGCTTCTCGAATTTCAAACTTGAGGAGTGTGGACGTGCACGCGATTTGTCCGTTGAATGATGTGACAGTGTTGGCGACCTGTTGTCATCTTGCACGGAAAGTTCAGTTCGAGTTTCCGCTTGACCTGTTTACTAGCATGTAACGCAGCGACAGAGACTGAATTGTTGTGTCAAATAAGTCTGAGCAAAAAAAGTTCAACAAGACATTAATGCTGACTGTGCAAACCTTAATATCAGAGCCTCTAGAATTTCAAACTTGAGGAGTGTGGACGGGCAGACGATTTGTCCGTTGAATGATGTGACAGTGTTGGCGACCTGTTGTCATCTTGCACGGAAAGTTTAGATCGAGTCTACCGCTTGGCCTTCTTATTAGCATGTGACGCAGCGACAGAGACTGAAGAGTGGCGTCAAATGAATGCACCTGTATAGTACACAACTATAAGCTAAGAATGCAGCTACCGCATTTTCTTTGCACAACAGGTTTTTCTTAACACAGATTCAATGCGTCCAATATAACCCATGCAATGCACTTAAACTGTTCTTTGAATTCAGATATGAGTCCAAAATTAATTGGAAACGGGGACTACAATTACCTGATTGATTTGCTAAGATTCACTGTTGCTTTCATTATTCGTTATTAAATTACCTACCAGTAACATATTTTAACGCTTTAATGTTTGCTAACCGGCAGTAAAAGTCATTACGTATCATTCAAAACTACTTCTATTTTAATTGAGCCTATACTTTTCTTCTATGTGAACTAAGTAATTGTGGCGTAATTCCTCTATTACAATTATGGCTCTATCAATCAAAATTTGTACACTGCAGAGAGAGCTCGAATAATGCTGACTGTCCTTGTACCATAGACTATTATTCACTTGGTTTATGTTCGGCACCCAACATTTGTTACGGTTGCGTATCCGCAGTATTAATAACATGGCAATCATCGCGGCTCGGCATGGCTCTTCTCAACTACATTGACACAGGCTGGTCGAAACACCGCGCTAAAGAGGCTGCTATTCGCATTGGAAATCGTGCCTTTGTCGCGCCCCCTTCCCCCCCCTCCCTTGCATAGGCGCTGTCTCGGAGATCGACATATTTCATGTGGTGCTCATTCAATGAATGCACGTTTGCTTGTTGCAGCTAGATATCAAAATACACGTGCTCACATTTTCGTGCCCACAGGCGCCCGGGCAGCATAGGGAGGACAGTATTGAAGAGGACCCACACCCGAAACATTCATATTATGATGATACCCTATTAATAAACAATATGGCACATTTCTATGAACTTTACTCAATGATGAACGCACAAGTCAATTTGAAAGTTTTGCCACGTTCTCTAGCATAATTTGCCTGTCCGATAGCGCCTTGGTGGCATTGTGTTCTTCCACCTCTCTTCAATATTTTTCAATGACCACTATGTTAACTGAATGGATGTGTTGTACACGGGCGAGAATAATATACATACATTATTTGTATAGCTCGTGCGTACCATATTGAAGATTGTCTTTAACCACTTTACATTACGAAGTCTGCTGATAAAACAACTAAATTTTAAAAACATGTTCTCAGTTTGGATTTTTTTGCATGGTGTCATATCATATGCGCCGTACGGGCGAATATGTTTTTGCTGTATTTTCCGTGTTTTTTTTAAGTAGGAGAGGGTGAGGGACCAAATACACCGCGGTAGCGCCACCAGAAATGCTGAGAACGGTACCCTGAAAGAGTTACGTGACATAACCAACCAAAAAATTGAGAAACCAAAAAATAAAAATGACATGACACTTCAGTTAAAGACGCGTTTGCCCGAAATCGTATGCGAGGATTATTTCACTGCTGCCACTGTTATCACTGAGCATTACAGTTGCCATAAAGAAGCTCCAACCAAGGCGCTGAATGCGATAACCGCGATAAAATTAAGTATAAATAATTGTTACCCATTCTTAAAGAAACTTCTTCATCGGCATTTTCTGAGCGGCATTCGATAAACGAGGTTTCGGTTTCTTAACGAATATTACGTGTCTTGAAGACAACACACGCACATACTAAAGAAAAGTATGTTGCCTCATCTAAAAAAAAAGAACAGAAGAGATGCCCAAGATACGAAGGTACAAAGACAGAAGTGGCTGCAGAGAAGTTTATAATGGCAAGGGCAATTATAAAGACATCCTGTCACGCAAAATAAAAAGAAATCAAGGTTAGCAATCCGGGACACCGATGTTCCGTTCAATATTCGATTTTTCCACCAATTTCATTATAAACACGCTGGTTTGTTTGCATCCTCGAAATACATTTAAAACACCATATGCAAACTGAAGTAGTCAACATTTAAAAATGTTTCGTTTATTACGCTTATGAACCCTTTGATAAAAACAACAGTGCTCAAGTATACTTAGCATACTACTATAACTAAACTTTAAGCGCGCTTTATATTTCACTTTAAATTCGTTTAAAGCCTACCGAATGTGTACACTAGCAGTTCTTGTAGGTTATTTTCCGGGCCTAGATGGGCACCTTGGGTGTTTACTCGTCGGAGGCCAGGGGAATGTGGAACGTTGCCGGTTGCTGGAGGACAGGTCGTCGGTGGCGGGAACGAGACGGCCTAAAAGTTTTAAGTCCGGTTAAAACTACAAAACAATCACTTTTATTGAGTGCAATGAAACCGAGAGCCCTTTGCAACAACAACTGACCTGCTTCAAAGCTCAGGGCTGCCTGGACTACACCGCCTCGCTCGTAAGCTCTTGTTTCTGTCCGTCAGCATGGTGTCTTGTGCAACTCAGCGCCTCCCCAGTTTCTCAGCGATGTATGTTTTTCTGAACAAGCCGCCTCAGCTGCAGGGGTGATATGTGCTAACTCGAGTGTGAGACTTAATTAATGACATAGATGGTTGGCCTCAAACAACGCCCGTCCCCTATTACCTTCCCTATCCTTCTAAAGTAATAAACTTAAGTACAGAAAATTATGACTGAACATGCTTAATAAACCGGCGGGAGCGCGGGACTCTATCATGATCCAAGGCCAAACGATATCGCCAAGATGCCCAAAAATCCAGGGGAAACAAAAGAAAAAGAAAGCGACCCCAGGGGGCAGAGGGGGCGGGGGGAAGGAGGGGGTGAGAGGGACCTAAAAGTCGACCGCTGCGGTGCGACCAAAACAGCTTTGCTTGGCTTGTTCATTTCCACACAGGAACTTCGGTGTTGTGTCGCTCCCGTTTCGACAAGACAGTCGCGCAACGCAAAGGTGAAGTTTCACCTCACTTTAAAAAAATTGTTATTTTGCGTGTCTATATGTGTGTATGCACGTGTGTGTTTGTGTGTCAGTTGTTTCGTTACCGATGCGTGTATGCGAAGTTGTTTCCTCTAGCGTGCTTTCCAAGTGGAGAAGCGCGCTTTTAGCACGCTTCTCCACTCCGCTTTTTCTAGCGCGCTTTTAGCGCGCTAGAGAGCGATAACTCTTGAGGCGAGACCGTTCTTTAGGAGCTCAAAGAGTTCTTAGGGCGTTGATGAAGCTCTCAATAACTTTTGTTTCGAGTGTACGGACGTTTCACGGTGCCCCGCCGCCGGCCCAAGCTCTGCCGTCTACCACTGCACCTCTGGATAGGGCGACCCATTTTTTGAACAAACGAGAACATGAGTCTCGAATAGTACCCGTTGGATGTCCACAGGTATACAGTGACATCCCAATGGGTAATACATTGTCATTCTCTATTATTATTAAATTTAATCGGAGTTAATTAATGAAATGAAAAGCTTCCGGTAGGTGGCACAAGCCGCCGCCCGATTAAAAGGGTTCAGCCTTATCCATCCATCCAATACCACCTAGTAGAAGGGCCTGCGCATTACGTAATCGTTAGTGGGGCGCTAGTGGGTCCCTGAGCGGCCCCAAGCGGCAAACGCGCTGCAGCTCGAGAACAGTACGGCGCAAAGCGCCAGGAGTGGATGCCTTCGCGTGGCCACCTGCTAGCGTCTTGCTCAGGGTGTAAAATATACATCTGGGGAAACGGCCCATAGAAGCCTACCGCAGAGCCGTGACCGGATTGTGTACTCGTCTGCTTGCGGGTACCCCCGATTTGCGACAAATGGCGCTGCGGCGAGAAAGACAAAAATCGGAATTCGATTTGCATAGAACTTTATGGGAGAGTGCGCAAAATAAACCAAGAGCTCGACAGTCCTCCATTGAAAATCCACGACAAACCATCTCCGTCAATTTAGCCGGTCGCCACCGGTCGCCCACCCGGGGTGAGAGTTCGTGGTGTTCCACATAGATGGCGCCACAGAAAAAAGAGAAAACCGAGGGGGACACAATCCGGTCGCTCATTTGGCTCTCGTTTCCCCACCTGTCTAACTTACACGCTGGTCTTGCTTATTCGACGCTGAAAGGCGCTCTTGTGCTCTGTCGCGTCTCGCCGTTCCTTGCAGAGAAAACTACGTGGTGCATGCTCCTGAGAGCGGAGGCAGTCGAGCAAACAACTTCGCCGTGACATGTAGCAGCTATCGCGGTGACTCTACTGTGGATTAACATAGGACAGCTCCTCTTTTTGTGGACTGTGATAAGAATTGAAAGGAACTCAACAGTGATGACACAACGATCTTCGCAGGTTTCGCAATGTTATCCCGGAAACTACTTGCGTTGAGCTTTAACTGACGCACAAATATCGAGTGTTTTGTTGTGTGCAAATTTTGATGGCGAGAGGTCACTGCCCCCAGGGGCGTCGAACGTCTTTTTTGTACAGTGCGACTGCTAGCCTGGTATCTTGTATGATGCTCATCTAGGTCGAAAGTAGCGGGGGTCGGGATAGAGCGCAAAGAATTATTGGTTTCTGATTTTGAGCTGAAGGGCGCTAGCACCAATGGTAGTAGACTCTGCCACTGGTCCCCGGTAAAGTCCCCTGATGCTTCATTTCACGAGTACCGACAACTAAACGAATGACGAAGCACATTCCGTAGGAACAAAATGGCGTCAACCAGTTCATTATTTTGTTGTGCGTCCCGTCACGTAGTCGGCACTTCAAAGAAGGTATCTACTTGTACGAACCTCTTATCTAGGAACTTTAGTCCACGGACCCCCTGTAAACACCTATATCGGTACACGGAAGATATTTACGACACGCACAAGCAAGCTGTGGTGCGTAATCGGCGTCATTACATGACAAGACAAACCGAAACGAAAGAGATAATTTTGAAGATTAATTCAGTCAAGGCATACAATTTTTCTACAAAGCTGCTGAAATGTGAAGAATATTTGCTTCTCTTTCTATGACCAAGTGTACTTAAATCCGTCTGTCCAATTATATGCTAAGTACGCCTGGTTTTATCTAAAAGTCATAGACAAAAATAAAAGAGGATCTATAATCAACAGACCCAGCATGTAATGTAGCAACCTAAACATTTTAATATGTCCGCCGCCACGATATGCCGCGCACCCTTTCACTCAACCCTCTTGCCCCTGGTTTCTTGTTCGTAAAATAGTATGTCGTCCGTTTCTTCGCGGCTAATTCTATCACCGAAATTTTTTACTCGATTACGTTTTCCCCTCTTTTTCTATCCTCGTGTCGTGCGCTGGATTGTGGATTATGTCTTTGGAATTCGATAAGTTTAATCGTGAGTAGGCAGACTTTGCAATAGGTTTTTGATGAGAAGACGAGCGCGCTTCGGGTCGTTCTTCCAACTTCTGTTAACCTGACTTAAAGTTCACTGTTTACGACGGACTAGGCTTGTCTGCTCATTTTTATCCATGAGTATTATAAATCGCTTCGAGTAAAGATAATATAGTTGTCTAACGTGTTGTTTTGTTTGAATTAATTCACATTGGGCGCTTTCTCCTTGCCAATTCACGTTGTGGGTGAACATTTAGATGGCAATTTGGAACTTGTGACGTGATAAAAGTATCAGAAACCGAAGCTTTAAAGGGATACTACAACGAAATTTCGGCGCTCATTTTTTGGCCTTTATATGTTCAAAAGAGCAGTATCACGTGGCACATACCAATATCTTGTTAAAAAAAGTCTCAAAATGGAATTTTAAAACGAATTAAACGATTAGCAAAGAGCACCTGGTGGATGTCGCTAACGCCTCGTTTGTAATGCTCCTTACGTTCCACCTTCAGTCCGAGCGCAGTGGACGCCACGAACTATCCCAGCCGATCCAGCGCCGGGAGAAAATCACGTGACCTGCCGGTTGGTGGAGCGACACAGGGAGCTCAAGGTCGCATGACACTCTCTCAACGCTGGATTGGCTGGAATGGCTCCTAGCGTCCGCTGCGCTCGGACGGAAGGTGAAACGGAGTATAGGAACCTTGACAGCTAGTGACGGAGGTCGTCTCGCCTCCGGCCACGACGAAGAAGGGGGAAGGAGGAACTCCCCTCTTCCCGAGAATCCCTTTTGTGTGTCGCAGAAGTCGCTATTGTCCCCCTACAAGATTATAGAAGATTAACCCGTCACTCAAAATTCGTACAAAAGCAGCCGCTTCGGTGGCTGGAACGATTAGGCCATCCTCTCCACGTCAGCCTCGCCGTAGCTTTGCTCGCCTTGAGACGACCTACGTCATAATTGCGTTGGATGTCACGTGCTCTAAGCTGGGCCTTCTCCGAGCGCT
>JAZHYW010017436.1:0-18779 GCA_037355805.1 Ixodes ricinus | reverse complement strand
TTGCCCTATCTATGCCGCCTGAGTGAGTTCGCTTTAGTTCCCGTATCCTTCCAGCGAAACAAATGAAGCCAGTAATTCAATCTCACTCAATTAGCAAAAAGTAATACCTTGTCAGAAGAAACGTCTGAGTTGCATATCTGTTCACAAAACAAGTTTCCACGAAACATCCCAGAGTCGACGTATGTCAATGCAACGTGTGTCCATGAAAAGTTGTCCACGAAACGTTTTTCGAAGAAACGATATGCAGCCCTGCCGAGCACACGCGTTTGTACAGTGAAAGAGTTCTCAAGGCAGCATGCTAGCGCGTGTAGTTTCCGCTTCGCCAGCCACTTTTCACGTGACCACGCGATTGTTTATCAAAATTGATTTGGGTTAAAATTTTCACTACGATTCCCCTCTAATTAGAAAAAAAAAATACCTACACTACTGGCCACGTGTGCCACAATCAACACAGAATTTTCACATGTGGCCGCTCGCGTAAATAAAAATTGTGTCCTGTAAAAAAAAAATTGTGACGGTGTAAAAAGTCGTGGCGAAATTTTGCTGTCAGCGCGCTTTGTGGCAATGCCCTTTACCGAGAAAATTGTCAACCGTCAGCACGGGGATTTTTTTTTCTCTCTTTTTTTAGCAACCCCGAGTTAAATGCTTCCGCTTGTTTTTATTGCAAATAGTCAGGAGACACTGTTTACACCTTGACTGAATGCAATTCAATACAATGAAAATGAAAACATTACAGGCTGAGCAATACGTGTACAAGTTTTAGTTTTCGATGAGCTCAAAAGTGTAAAATGTAGCGCTTTTCGAGTCTTCATCAGCGCGCGCGTTATGCATAAGTAAACAATATTTGACATAAGTTCACACTCCACCACTCATACTTTTGTATATTTTTTTGCACACCACTAGTTAGTGCGCCTAAATCACCAAATGAATATTTCTACACTTCCTAAACTCTGCGATAGCTATCCATAAAAGAAATAATTCAGCGGCTGCAGTCAATTTAATTGTCCCTGCACTCAGTGCTAAAAGTAATTTTGATAATTGAATGGTGTAATTCTTTAATATTGGCGTTACTCTTGTCTTGTTGTAAGCATAAATCTTTTGTGACAGTCCTATACACGCATACTTCGTGTTTACCAAACTGAATATCAGTTTGGTAACAACCGTTAAGGCTCATATTTATCTGTTTTCAAGTCTCATGGTCCCAATAAAGATCACAGTGACCTAAATGAGACGCCTGACCAAAGGGAATAGTCTATTTGTTTTTACTTCTTGGAGAATTCGATTCCCTTGCTAAAATCCCGGACACACACTTCTATTAAATCAACACCTTTTTTAAAGTTATTCAGTGCTAGGCACGTGCATGACAAAACGTCCGACCCGTCAAACGAATCTGACCAAGTTGAAATACTTATGTGTATTTGGGTTCGAGATCCCAGGGGCGACAAATGCGCACCGCCAATCTCAATTTTTCGACGCGTCGGTTCTATTGTCGTGCGTGTGCCTCGCTAATATACCAAGGACGACTTTCACGTCTCGCTCTGACCAGACTTGCTGGAGACGCGAGCTCATAGCGTAGGCAACTGTCAACGTTAGTCGATCACCTCAGTTGTGGAACTACCGCGGAAGGGGTGCCCCCTCACTCACTCCAGTCCGCCTCGCGTCGTTCGAAGCGCCATCTAGATTTTCGTTTCATAACGGTGTGTTCGATAGAGATACGCTAGAACGCAATCTAGAAGCTGTGCTTCGAAACGTGCGTATTCCATAGAACCCACTGCAGTCACCATAGCAGGCGTCCGGCGCGTCGAACGACGGGAGGCGTGTCGTGGTGAGTGACGGGGGTACTGCTCTTGCAAGCGGCGTCTATGAGCAGTTCCGTAACTGAGCTCATCTAAGAACGTTTGCTCCAGCGCGACGTGACGTCGCAGGAGGGCTGCAGCCAGTGTTCCTTGACTAAAAGCTAACCCGCTTGCCACACCTCTAAAGAGCAGCTGGTTGCGTCTTTAAAATTGGTTTTAGTGGAGTGCGCGGCTTCACTTTGACGTAATATTTCGGCTGTGATCATGTTTCGTGCCACTAAACTTCAAAGCGATACCAGTCATTTACTTCGGTTTCGATTTTTACAGGAATTGTCCTTTAAGAAACACGAGGCTGTGACTTGTTATCTTCGCGCTTTTCGCTTCTTGATCTGTTCTTCGGCGTTCTTATCGGCTATAATGCTGATAAAAATAAAATGTTATGCTACCGTATGTAGTTTAGATAAATAGGAATATTAGAGAGACTCTGGGTCTGCACATCATTTGAATTTAAATGAATATACCGTAGGGGCTATGTTAGGCCTACACTCATAAAAAACAAAAGGGTGTATTATTACACTGCCTTTGTCCCACTATATACGCCCTAAAACTTCAGTTCGACGTACAGCGCACTGACGTCGATCTGACGGTACTAACTCTCACGAGAGGCTTGATAGCCGTGTGGTACAACTTATTAAAATAGTTAATGTACGTGTTGCCTACTACAAAAAAAAAATAATAATCGGGGTTCTCTTGGTTCTACTGAAAAACTTCAGTGTTTTCTTTCTCTGTGGTCTTTGATACGTACTTTAGCAATTTAATAAGTTATATCTGTACCGTTATCAAGCACCTCGTAAAATTTGGGAGCGTCTGTTCGACGATAGTGCGCTGTACGTCGAACTAAAATTTTGGGGTGCATTATATGGGACAAGAGGGTGTAAAGTGATACCCCTTTTTTTTTTTTTCAGAGCGTAGGGTGAAAACTGACGTTTCTCCCACCCGTCGGGGATCGCATGTAACCGTAACTGAGCTAATCTAATAACGTTGGCAACTGCTCCCTTTGCACGAGAACTCATGCAGCCGGGCCGCGTTGCACAGAAAGCTCGTGTATCGAGAAACGAGTGAACGGTCAGGGATGTCGATTTCAGGGCAAAGAAAAATACCACACTGTATCGAAGCGCCACCACGCACGATTTATTGCGTTCATGCACAGGTCTGGAAGACGATCCCATCGCCATCTGTTGGTTCAGAATCCCACTAACCAAGGGTGAGATGGCACGTTAACATACTCGGCTTCCGGTTCCCCACCGTAAAGAATATGACATTTCAGCAGTTTTAATGCTCGCTCCGAGATACGCTCAGCTTACCGTTTACGCTTGCGGTTCAACTCAGGTCGTCTGTGTTTGGACAACCCCATGATTGTCTTCAAGTAGACACCACACCGGTGCTTCAAAGCCCTACCACAGTGGTTTGTGATCTTTTCGATAGCACGGACCAACATTTTTTTAATTTTTTATTGATACTCGACATGGTTGGAGGAAATTGCAAGTTTTTAGAACGAGTTAACAGACACTTGGCAGTCGAAGTCATTTATCTTTTTTTCCCACTAAAAAAAAGTTGACTATGGTCACAGCGTAGTCGTCCTCTCCGAGCAGCGTCCGCTGCTATGTCGTCCTTTAGCGAGCGGATTATCATTCCAAGAGTGCAGTTCCTTCGCAGCGCGTCGCTCGCTGCGTTCGCGGGGTGAGCCCGTGATCGAGTGGCTCGACCGCAACGCGGCAGCGTCCCGCCGCCGTTGCCGCTTCATCGGTGGGTGCGGAGCAGGGCAGGCTCGGCACGAATGGAGCTCACGTCCTCCGCTACGGCGCGTACGCACTATGCCGCTCCACGGGCGCCCCCCAGCAGTCATGGGTGGAGCCGGTCGGGATCGACGTCGCCGTGAACACCACCACCACCACCTAGAGAGCCTAGATTTAGGAGACGGAGCCACTCAAACCATACGCAGAGTTGGCGATGGAATGCTGGACGCCCCCGGGGCAGATCGGTCGTAAGTACGCATGCTCCGCGACGTCGCGGGACGAGGGAAAGAGAGGGCGAAAAGGTGGTGGTGAGGTGAGTTGGAAAGTATTTTAATGGTTTCTGATTTGTGGGTTTTTCCCCCTAGGTTCAGGTCTCCAAGTCCCGGACCTCGCAGGCTACCACTCTCTTTCTGGCCCGAGCGACCAGCTCTCGCTCGTTGCTCAGGGTCCGAGCAGAAGTAGGGCAGTCTTCCAGGAGCATGTGGAAGGATTTGGTATGAATCAGATCCCTTCTCCGAGTGGAGTCGGACAGACCCACATACAGGGATAGAGTGTGGAAGTCGGGTAATCGCAGCCCTGGCATGTGCCTCGGTAGCTGCCAGGAAAGAAAAGAGGAAGGTGCTGTAGGTTTGGGAAAGTCTAGTGTTTGTATGCGCCTCCATTCGGAAGCCTCGCGCCTGATTAAGCCTTTGAGTGGAGGTGGATATGTGCTTCGCCCAGATCGGTAATATTGTGTAACCTGATTAAGGATTACGAGTTGCGAACTTTGTGTGCCGAGTTCTTCGGTTCCGTCGTCTGACGGTTGACGGTCGCATAAAGGTCTAGTCAAGTTGCTTTCAACCAACTCCTCTTCCCCATGCCGGGCTGCTCGGAAGGTTAGTCCTCGCGCGAGAGACTTTGCTCTCTCATTACCCCGAAGAAGAGTGTGGCCAGGTGTCCAAAGTATTTTAATCAAAGGGAGTTTTAAATGGGTTAGCTGGGCTAGGATTCTTCTACTCCATTTGGAAAGGAATCCTCCTGGCCAGGCCCTGCAAGCAGCCTGAGAGTCGGTAAATACGGCAACCGTTACGTTCGGAGCGTATCTCCCTGTGTGTTGGGTGCTGGTTATGGCTAAGGCTATCGCCGCCTCCTCCACTTCTGCGATGGACGGTGATCGGAGCAAAGCGGCGGCGGCTCGCCTCTCACCGTTCGGGCAGCACACCGCGATGCCCCTGCCCAAGATGGGAGAAGAGTACGAGGCCGCATCTGCATAGAGTGCGTCAAAGTCTTCCTGATAGCGTCTACGAAGGTACCTGACTTGGGCCAGTCTTCTTCCCGCATGTACTATCGGGTGCATGTTCCTGGGAATCGGTATTGTCCGGATCTTCGTGGCTATCGTCGGATCAGCCGGTTCCCGCCCCGATTCCTCTTCCTTTCGTGTAGAGTACCTGTCGTATCCCAGTCGCCTGAGCGGTGCTCGCCTCGTCCGCGTGTGGCCGAGCCGAGTCCTCTGCCCGATCTCTCGTGCCTCAACAAGCTTCTCTACGGTATTGTGTAGTCCTAGTTTAAAGAGACTTTCTGTCGACATGCGTTGAGGTAAGCCGATTGCCGTCTTCACCGCGATACGCAGTGTAGCGTTCAGCGAATCGATCTCCCCGACGCAACTTGTAGTAGAGAATGTGATATGTTACCCCTGTTGACTGCCAGAGCCTGCACTATTCGGTTACAGTCTACTTCCTTGAGTCCCCCTCTTCGGGTGGTGACTCCTCGGATGAGGTGAGCCGTCTGTTGGCTCTGTTTTCGGATCATCTGGACGGTGAAGGTAGCTTTCGCGTCGTTTTCTAAGTATGGTCCCAGGATCTGCAGTCTGTCCGTCTTGAGTACGACTGTACCATCTACTTCAACGGTGATTTACTGGAGTAGCTTATTTTTGGTTGGACCCCGAATGAGGAGAATTTCGGATTTGTCTGCCGCGTATGAGAGCCAGACTTTCTAAGGGTACGCCTGAGCATAGTTTCAGCCACCGCCAGTAGCGAAAGGGTGGAAACACTAGCAGACGATCAACGTTTTCCTCTCCTCCTCGCAGCTCGTATTCTAAACGCGGCCCGTCAGCCAGGTGACCCCAACCGAACAGTCGGGCACACTCTGAAATCTAGGCACACCACCAGCGCCACCGCCGGCACCAGCGTCGCCGTGAAATCGACGTCCACGCAGCGCCCGTGGACGTGTCGCAATGCGAGCGTGCCCTCGCTGAGCGCACGCACGCGCCCAACTATCGCTTGCCCGGCGGGACGGCTCGGGGCGAGCTGGTTGATTATACCGACGCAGCGGGACGCTGTGTCGGTGGGATATGTTCGGAACGTTGTGGCGTATACGCGTTGGGCGTTATTAATAACTTTCTTGGTCGGGACGTTGGGTCTTCCGAGATGTGTACTGTCCAGTGGGCCCGGTTTACGCGTTCTTTTTCCTTTCTTTTTAATACATATTTGGCTGAAGTTCGAGATGTAATGTGCTATGAACTGAGCAGTAGAGGTATCGTGCATGATTACGATAAATATTCAGGTTTTGAATACGGGGAATCATCAATATACCGAGTGTTTCTGCGAATACTTTCAAAAATTCCTATAAGGTTGAGAAAAAAAAGAACAAGAATCTTTCGGGTAATAAATTGCACGCCACGGTGAGAATCCAGGATTGAAAAAAAAGAACTAAGTAGTAAAAACAATTGCCTAAAATTTGCTAATTCGCTTTTTAATTGGTAAAATATAAATATGATTCCAATTAGAAACTTGATGAGACTCATCGGAAACCTCTAAATCAGTCAGGGGTGTGTGTTCACGCACCACAGCTCGGAGTGCGTGGAGCGAAAGCTCGCACTGTAGCTTTTGATCTGGATGAGCATCGTGTCGGTGTGCGGTCGTCACTACTGCGTGTGTGATGCACGGTAAATGCCTCAGAGTAGCGGCTGTACTGCACAGGCCAAATTTCTCATCTACTCAACGGAGACACCAGACGCCAATTGAGGCTGACTATCTTCCGGCAGTCTAAGCATACACACAACACAATTACAATTTTTATCAGTCAACTTCAGAAAAACCTAAAGCACGTGTGAAGCGTGACGGTGCGCTAAAGTTGCCACTCGTGCAGCCGGCGGAAGGCTGGTGATGCAAACAAATTACAGGAGGACACTTAAGACTGCTCACGTGTACGAAGGCGAAAGTATTTCACCCGCGGGTGAAATGTTTTCGAGTAATGTTTCTACACGTGTTGAAGTTTAGGACGACGTTTGGGACGACCTCTAGGACGAACTCAAAGATGCCGCTTAGGGTGACCTCTAGGCAGGGGTTTCCCCAGGAATTGAAATCAGGGGAGTGTCTAATTTTTTTTTTTTTTTTTGGGGGGGGGGGCCTCTAAAGGGGGGGGGGGCATTGCGAATATATAAGTCGTTGTGAATTAAGGGGTGCCTTCGGAAAAACGAGGGGGGTCTAGGGAAATCCCTGCCTCTAGGCTACCTCAAGGACGACGCCAAGGACTGCGTCACCCTTGAGCATACGACTGAGCGGCGCGTGCTTGGTGACGTATTTTTATGGCCATCTCTCGGGCACAACGACGTCGCTTTTTCGCGAAATGGAACATTAAAACGCGAGTGATTTTTTTATCATCCGTATTTTCGCATCGCCAGCCGTCCACCAGCTGCAAGGGTCGAAACCTTAGCGCACCCTTAAACCGGGGTCACACGGCTTATTCGTCATACACAAGACAATGTCCATACAGATTGGAAAGTCAGTCACCGCGAGATCCGTTCTTCGAAAGCCGCATGGCCAATGAGTTCAAGAACCACGGCTTTTGCGGTGACTCGTGTTTGCAGATTGTCGTTTGTATGATGTGTGAGCTGTGTGACCTCAGCTTTACGCTTCACGCGTGCTTTAAGTCTCCATAAAAGACTGATTTTTAGGGGTTTTCGGTAAGGATTCAGAAACTTTCTAATAGGAGCCACAGGTTCATTTTCACCAACGAAAAGTTAATTAGTAAATTCTATGTAATATTTTTGCTAATCAGTGTGTTTTTGCAATTACTGACAGTCGCCGTGATGTGAAGTTTGTTCCCGAAAGCAGTTAATGTTTCTCCCAACCACCGTATGTGTAGGGACTTTTGAAAGTATTCACAAAAACACGCAGTAGAGTCATATACTATTCATTCATTTGTTTATTTTTTTATTTTTTGTGCTCATGAACAGCTTGACGCCTTGATAATGATGCACAATTAACATACAGCAAAAAGAAGAAGAATTCTACAAATTGACAAGAGAAAACTTGAACGCTACAAAAGATGGGTTAAAATTTATAGATTTGTAAGAGAAAGCTTGAACGCTGCAAAGGATGGGTTAAAAATGTCAATGCAGGAATCATCGAAAGTATTATACAAGGTCTGAATACGTGTCATGGGCAGGTTTGGAAGAATTGATTAACATAAAATGGAAGAGAAATTCGCAAAAATCTTCTCGGAACATGAATATTTATCGCTGAAGTTAGGTCAGGGCAATCAATGACTCCGTGAAGGCATTTGAACAAAAATATGAGATCTCTGTCGCGTCGTCTGGCACTCAAAGTAGAACAATTGTATCGTTCTAAAAGTGTTCTATATTCAAAGTAAACAGTGCGACCAACATAGCGGTCGTAAAAAATTAAAAAATAAACGTTTCTGGACATTTTCAATTGACTCTTGGTGCGTACGCCCAATAGAATTCCACACAACTGAGGAAAACTCTAGCTTAGACCTAATGAATGAAAAGTATAACTGCATAATACAGGCCGACATGAAAAACTCACGTGTAATTCTGGTATATGACACCTAACGTACGAAAAGAGGTGTTGACAATGTTATTGACATGTGTATTAAATGACAGAGAAGAGTCTATATAAACTCCGAGATCACGAGTGCAATCCACCCTTTGCAATGGGACATTGCCGAGTTGGTAACAGAAATGAAAAAGCCTTAGCTTCTTAGCAAATGACATAACAACAGTCTTAGTGGAATTAAGTAGTCAGCCCCTGTTGAGACTACACCAATTACTCACTGATTTTACATCATCCATTAGTTTCACACAGTCCTCTACAGATACTATCTGCCTAAATAACTTGATGTCATCGGCGTATTGCAGGATTTCTGAATGTAGAACACATGAGCTAAGGTCGTTTATGAAAACATTAACAAGAATCGGCCCCAGAATGGACCCCTGGGGAACACCAGAGAGGGTGACAAAAGGCCGGGAGAGAAGACCAAGGATACGCACAAAGTTCTGTCTATCGGACAAATAATTGTGAAGCAGTGTGCATAGTGTAGTACTCATACCGTACGATTTCAGCTTTTGTAAAAGTAGCGAGTGGTCAACCAAATCAAATGCCTTAGACATATCAAAATATACAGTGTCAACCTGAGCCCGCTGACACACAATAGGCGAAACGAAATTAAGAAAAGACACCAAGTTTGATTCCACTGATCTTCCGCGCACAAAACCATGTTGTGAGGGGAGTATCTTATGTTTAAAAAAGCTAGAAATATCTTCCGAAAGTACTATTTCGTAAACCTTTGCAAATGGACATAATAATGAAATGGGTCTATAGTTTTCTGGATCATCTGTTCTTCCTTTCTTATGTATCGGCACGGTTATCACGTTTTTCCAAATCGAAGGAAAAGTGCAAGTCGATAATGAAAGGTTAAAAATATGCGTTAGAATGGGTGTGAAAATGGAAGAGCATCCTTTGACAATAAAACTCGGAATACCGTCAAATGCGACCGATAACTTAGGTTTTAGTTTTTGGATTGCAAGTTTAATGTCAGCGTTTTCAAATAATGGAATTGATAGGCAATCGCTACCACTGTCAGCAACGTCAGGCGCAGATAAACCATTCCGGCTGCAAGAATACACAGAGGAAAAATAGCTCGCAAAAGCGTTCGCTACATCTTCCGGTTCACTAATCGGAATTCCAGACGAGTCAGCGATGTTTGTTGTCGATGAGGTTGTGGCTGTACGGTTCTTGACGTACCTCCAGAACTGCAATGGGTCTCGATATAAACTGCGCTCTGCTGACTCATGGTGCACTCTCTTATCGCGCTGCAACAACGACTTTGCCTGCGCACGTGATTCGGAAAATTTGGCGTACCAGAACGCTGAGTCAGAAGCCTTATATTTCCTATGATAACGCAATTTGAGATCTTAAAGCTGATCTCAGCTCGAACGAATACCAGTGAGGATACCGAGTTGTTTGGGGATGTTTCTTAGGAACGAAGCGCTCAAGTGCAGATACCATATGTTTAGTAAACGCTGCTACCGCACAGTTTACATCAGTCATGTTGTATATGTGTGCCCAGTTTACGCTATCTAAATATTGAAATAGACCAAAGTAATCACCTCTTGAAAAGGAGAACGAGTCAGGATTTGTTTTTTGCTTCACGTTCCCCACGAAAAGCTTAAGGGAGACAAGAAATGGAACGTGCCAAACATCGGGTGATACCAATGGGTTAAGGACACACACTAGGCTGTCGATGACGAAGTTAGATAGAGCAAGATCTAGGACATTTCCTGCATGGTTTTGAAGACTATTCCATTGGTTAAGTCCCTGAAAGTTAACAAAAGACAAAAGAATATTTGCCTTTGGTGAGGCATTACGAGTGGGCAGAGCTGAGTGTTCTGGACTCCAATTTATATCAGCAATGTTGAAGTCGCCAAGTATGAGTATACTGTGTCGGTCTACATCTAACTTATCTCCCACTATGTCTAACTGATCAGAAAGCATAGATGCATTAAAGTTAGGAGGAAAATAAGACTTGCCGATTAGAAGGCTAGTGTTATCACGGAGAGTTATTTCAATCCAAACGGATTCGCAGTCTGACTCAAGATCAAACCTGCGAACCGCATGCAAGTGATTTTTAACTGCAATGAGGACTCCGCCACCGAAGTTTACAGTCAAATTTTCATATTCTCTGTCCGGGCGGAAGACTGTGTATTCGGGGGAAAGTAATCATTTGTTGCGAAGGAGCTGTTCAACCAAGTTTCGGTTAGTGAAATAATATCGAAATCACTTAAAACAACATTGTTAAAAAATATATTAGCTTTTATGCGCAACCCGCGTACATTTTGGTAAAAGAGTGAACAATTCATGCTGTGATCTAATTTGTCGTAATTGTGTCACGATCATCGTTACCCCGTACCGCTCCAAAAAATTGTCCGAAAAGAGAGCCCATTGGCCAGACGTCCGCCACATTAATTTTGTTGAAGTCTTCCTCATTCACAGTTATGTGGAAAGAAGAGTAACTATCATGTTTTGTCTTCAACTTGATGCAGGTAAAAGGTTTGTCATCCAGAAAGGCAGTAAGAGCTGCTCCTACATCGCCGCACGAGGTGTCCGGACTAAGGCAGGAAACAAAAAGTGCCTTAAGCCTTGGTGGTCTAGGGACTGACGACAGCTTACTGCTTGCACAGGCTCCAGATGAAGGCTTGACGTGTTTCTTCCGTTGGACGAGCGTAAATCCATCAGCGTCTTTCGGTGCTACCTCGCCCGTCACCTGGACTGGCAGTGCGGTGGAAACCACAGTCACGGCAGGTTTCGACGAAGACTTGTGGATGGTAGAACGAGTACTTCCAGGCGTCGCCTTGCCGCCGTCGGTCCGAGAGTCTCTGCCAAGGGCCGACGCGAAGCTCGCTGGTTCAGGGCTGGGCACTTGAAGCGGTGTTGTAGTCGGGGGCGGTAGTACGGCTTGGGCAGTGAAGCGACGTAGTAGCTCCGTATTCCGGGCCAGATGCAAGTGCAGGGACGCGTTATCAGCCCTGACAGAGGCCACTTCTTTGATTAGTGAATCAAACTTGTCGTGCAGTGCCTGAAGGAGATTGTTCACACAGCCGCACGCGCTGCAGCTACTCGAGGCGCTCGCCCTTGCTGCGTCGTCACGTTCCGAGGGGCGGTTTCCAGCGATAACACCCACTACGTCGGAGCCATTGCGTTTTCTGCAAGATTTGCACTTGTATGTACTGGAACCAGTCTTCATGAAGTATTCATATTCGTCGCCTATGACTCCTATGCACTAACAGTGAAAGCGAAAACCACAATCCCCAGAGCATCGCAGGAATTGCATCCGGCCGATGAAAGGTTCGGAGCACACACCGCATCCGTCCTTCGAGAACGGCATATCACTTCGATCTTCGAATATATATTGTGTTCCTCATTGGTGATACTTAATGTTTCATCTTAAAGCAGTAGTAACGCCAAGACACCTCCCTGAAATGCAGCGCAACTTGAGCCCTCTAGAAGACTGGTGGTCGCTGAGAAAATCCGCCTGGTCCGGGATTAAATGCCGGAAACTATCCAAGACTAGCGGAGCGCTCTACCAAATGAGCTAACCAAGATATGGCAGTCGGTTGACCAAATGAATGTTAATAACTGTAACCAGCGCAAGATTAAAATCAGGTGTTAATAATTTTACCTAATTCACCTGGTCCGCGATAGAATCACGGACCAGGCGGATCTTTTCATCGGTCTGCAGTCACTCGGAGGACGCGCGTTTTGCTCCATATCAAGTGGAAACCAATTTATTCTTACATACATCTTTTCCACCTTGGGGAGTTCAAATAAAAGTAATTACATCAAATCATTAACGTCTGATCTCACATGTTCGGTGGTTATGATCAGGACTGGTGGCAACTGGTAACATCCGTCTACTATAATACCTGCCAGCTCCTGGTTAGCTCAGTTGGTAGGGCGCTCCACTAGTCTTGGAGATGTTCCGGGGTGGAATTCCGGACCAGGCGGACTATTTCAACGAACGGCCAACACTGACCTAGAGGGAGCAAATTGCGTTCCACTTTACGTGGAAGTCAATTTATTTTTACGTACGCCAAGATTAGACGCGGGCTAGTAGGGCTGGAAGATGCACCTGATCCCTAGTATCACACTTAGTTCTGTGAATATCCTTAGGGTATCTTTGGGATGTCCTAACGTTCCGGGATGTCCTATGGATGTCCACATGGAGAGAGAGAGAGAGAAAAAGTTTCTTACGCGACTCAAGTCCGAGTAGTTTTCATTCAGTTTCAATTCATTTCAATGAATTTTCACTTCATTTTCAAGACATTCCTGGAACGTTAAGTGTGCTACTAGGGGAGCGTATATCCACTCAAGTATCCTACACCCTTCGGAACTGAAGATATTGAATAATATTCGCGTGTGAGTATCTGTAAAACAATTGCAGTGGCTTAGCTCGGCTATGCCAGGATATACGTAGCGTAAGCTTAGGTTCCAGGCACGTAGCCAGGATTTTGTTTCGGGGGGGGGGGGGGGGGGGCCACCCATGGCAAAATACTGTATGAGGGGGAGGGGGAGAGGGGGTCCAAGCAAAATGGAAGATTTCGGGGGGGGGGGGGGGGGCCCGGGCCCCATGGGCCTCCCCCTGGATACGTGCCTGTTAGGTTCAGCTGGTTATTCTTTGCTTTCCTGGTTGTCTAGGATTAGCTTGATTATCATGCTTACTGCCGCTTCAATAACACACACACGGTATACGCATTATGTGACTACTGCGGGATCCGATGAGTTAAGCTTCTCCGCTCTTCGTATTGCGGAAAAGGCGCCGTGTAACCGAGCTTTCGGTTGCACGTCAAAGGATCCCCAGGTGGTCCAAATTAATCCTCAGTCCTCCGCTGGGGCGTGCCAGATGCCCGTCGTTGGTTTGGCCAGCTGTGCGCCGTGTTGTAATGTATCAAGCAACCAATCTGCCGCCCAGAACATCCGGACAGCGCGAGCCATGATCTCGAGCGGGTGCATGCGCGCGGCGCGTGCATCGGGGACTGACCTATACTTCGTCTCACCTTAGTATGGACTATTGTTAGCCGCGCGTGCTAAAAGCGCGAGCTAGTCGCTTTGAACGAAGGCGCGGCGGCTGCACGAGCGCTCCTGCAGCAAGTGCTCTATACTTCATCTCACCTTAGCACGGACTAACTGCGAAGGCTGTGCAAGCGCGAGCGCCTAGCTTCCACTGCCTTGACTGGAGCACTCGCTGCACGAGCGCTCGTGCAGCCGCCGAGGCTTCATCCAAAGCAACTATAGCTCGGGCTTTCGGCACGCGCGGCTGACAATAGTCCATGCTAAGATGAGACGAAGTATAGTCAAGACAGACAAGGCTGGCCGCTCGCGCTAGCTACAGCCTTTGCGGTTAGTCCATGCTAAGGTGAGACGAAGTATAGGCGCCATACCAGTCCTGCCCGTTCCATCACTGCTCCTCGCGCATGCGCAGCACGGCTCTCCAGGAGCCACGCGAAACTGCTCAACCTCGGCCAGTGTAGCTTACGCTACAAAAAGAAATAAACTGGGAACTGGATGACAAATAGAATAACCGCTTTGAGCGTTAGAATGTTTCAAATGATAAAATCGTCACACGGAGTTTGTACGCGGCTACCAGCGCGCCGCCGCGCGGCCGTCAAAGAAGACAGTCGTTGAAAATCCGAGCAGACGTATACCACGCCGTGTCGCCGCCGCCATACCAATCCTGCCACTGCATGCGGTGCGCTCCTGCGTCGTTAATGCGATGTTAATTGGTATCATGAATTGCTGCGTGGTCGGTTGTACCTACAGGTACACGTCGTGCCCCGCGAGGACGACGTTTTACGGTTTCTCAACTCGTCCGAGCTTCGTCGGGCAGCGGCAAATCTTTGAGAAACCTTTATTATCTATACTCTGTTTCATACTTAGCGTGCAACGCTGCCACAGCTACTGGCGCGAGCGTGGGGCTTAATCTCGTTGATCATTTGCACGCGTTCTCGCGCAAAGAAAAGCATAGATGAAGCCAAGCGCTCGCGCCAGTAGCTTTGACAGCGTTGCACGCTAAGTATGAAACAGAGTAAACCTGAGAGTCAATTACTGATCTTAAAAACGGTGAATGGTGTTCCATGTGCCATACGTGCTGGCGTGTGGATCAGTGACTGTTCAAAACCAAAAGTCTAAAACAAATGGCACCTTGCACCTGCGTTGGTCAACCTTTAGTTTGGTTATTTACTTCGAATCTTTTATACGGGGAAGGCTGCGCGTGCGGTGCCTGAGGTGGTGCGACCGTAGAGTTTTTAGTCACTGCACACAAGAAATCCACGGAGCCCCTAGTCATAAACAGCTTCGGTGTAAAACGAAGTCCGGCTTTCCGGCCAGCGTAAGTAAGCTCTGCGGTCCCTGTAATGACATGCCAATGTTTGTTTCTGAAAAGCAACGTAAACAACGAAAGATGTCGTTACACCGCGCGGCAAATTAAAGCGAAGCATTGCGCGAGACACGGCGACTCTGCTGCGAATCGTCATGAACCGAAGCCCCGGTCGCAACAAAGAACGCCGCCTGGTCACTTGCCGCGGTTTCAGGCCATCGATAATTCTAAATAGTTTTAATATTTTGCAAGTAAACGGGTACTGGGTACGAACAATCACTTTCTGAGCATGAAAGAATGAGAATTTACTTCTATTGTTATGGAGTAAGCTTCTTGGGAGACGCACGCCTGACGCACACATTTGACCTTCAAGACCGACGTCACCGTAACAAACCGTTCGTGGACGTCAAAAACGTGCCCGCTTTTATAAAGTTTTTCGCCTTTGTTCGCAGTGGCATCGCGGAAGAACTATCTCACCATAAGATCTTTAGCGCCATCTCGAAGAACTAACGCTCCAACCAAGGGCGCTTGCACTACCATAGCTTCCGAAGCAAAGAGCCGTTGTCGTCTGCTACCACTCTCAATAATGCATGCCGACCGCGGCGCAAGTGGCCCTGCGTGCTGTTCTGAAAGCGCCCCCTATAGGTCCCGCAGGGAGTGCATAGAGAGTATTCACTGGCGGCCATAGCTGTGTGCGCGGCTGCTTAGCGCGTGCTGACAGCGGGCTTCCGCAGTTCGTTTGCAACGTGTATTCAGCACCATGCATCAAGATTGCCGGTCTTAGTAGGTTATTAATGTGAGCTCGTTTTGAGCATGCGCTCTAAACATAGCCTTCAAATATGGCGTCCAGTAAATACCATAGATTTATTACAATAAACGCTAGAGGCTCATCTGGCGCTGATGTCTACGGGACTTCTAGTTGCAAATTGAAGAAGACAGCAACCAGTCTAATTTTACAGTCTTCCTGTGTATTCCTATGGGAAAACGTACGTGATATTTTTGTCTTCGCCAGGAAATAATATAAATCAGCGTAGTTTCTCATAACTCATAATGGGTACTATGTAGCTTTATCCAAATTATAAAAGTGTAATTTATTTCGTTAAAGTGTTTTTTTTTATTCCTGGACGATGTTTAAGTTAGCGAAAATTGAGGACCAGGTCTATGTTGTACAGCAGTGGTTCTCAACCATTGATGTCTCGCGGACCCCTTGTGGATCGGCGGAGATGATGGAGGTCCCCGCTCGTGGTGAGGGGAAGGAAATATATAGGTTAATTATGATAACGATTTAATAAGTGATATAACTAAGGGCTGGTGTGGAGTAGACTTCTCCCATTGAGACACACACGAGAAAACTCACCCGAAAATTGGAACGCTTTTTTTCAATCAGATAAAAGACAACTTTTAGTGCCGGGCTTGACTGACGAGGCAGGGCTTCGTGAACCCCTACACTGTAAAAAAATATCCCGTCAAATTACTGAAATAGCCAGTTAATTTTTGATGCCGGTACAATTTCCGTTGTCTTGCATCACGGTCACAGCATTAACTAGGTATTACGTGCATGACAGTAATGAGGCCCTACGGTTTTGGCCCGTAACTTGACCTGTAGAAGCATGGCAGAAAACCGTAACTCTCATGCACGTGATCCACAGATACGGGAATTGTTCCGGCATCAAAAATTAGCTGGCGTGTTGTCCGTAACTTGCAATGGTAAAAAACCGGAAATCTGAATCACTGAGCTGTACGTGATGCGCGACGACAGGAATCGTTCTTACATACAAAATTAGCTGGCGTGTTGTCCACACCTTGCAGCGACGGCCAGAGCCTGTTGAACTGCTAGCTGCAGTGACTTAACAAAACGGACGTCTCAGTGAACAATAAATATAGCATTTTACTGCTATATTTATTGTTCACTGAGATGTCTGTTTTGTTAAATCACTGCAGCTAACAGTTCAACAGGCTCTGGCCATTGCTGCAAGGTGCGGACAACACGCCAGCTAATTTTTAACGTCGGAACGATTCCTGTCGTCACGCATGACGTGCAGCTCAGTGATTGAGAGTTACAGCTTTCTGCCGCTGCAAGTTACAGACAACACGTAAACTAATTTTAGATGCGGGAACAATTCAAATTAAATATCTAGTGCCCAGGGAATGGGACTAGGCTGTGGGCCCAAGTTACTTTCAGGAGTTAATGCCAGCTGCGCATCCCAGAGATTAACAGCTGCTTAAACACTGTGTTAGAAATTTCAAGGAAGTGCACACAAGATACAGTATTAAGTAAAACATGTTCATACCTTTATTCTTAAGAAACAATTAGTGGGCCATGTCCAGCTTTCATGTGGAAGGCAATCTCTAATTTCCTGAGCAATCAAGTCCATATGAAGAATTACAGAACCTGGAAAACAAAACAAAAATAATGTGGTTAGGTTATGAACAGAATGTGATGACAGAATAAACCACCCAATTTCCGCAAACTATGAGTTACCTGTAAGCGCAATGAAGGAGCCTCAGCTGAATTCTGGCGGGCACTAAACAGTGAAACCAACTTGTGACTTATGATACGTAACCATTTTAACAAGGGAACTTCGAAAAATGCCTTTGAAGACAGAATTGCCACGTCCAATGAGTTACTTCAAGCCTGTTGTCACGAGTTAATTTCAGAAGTTACTGCCAACTGTGCCTCCCAGACATAATTAAACACCGTGTTAGTAGGGTTGTGCGAATATTCGGAATTTCGAACAGTAGTTTCGAATAATACACTATTCTATATTCGCTTTGAGAAGAACTGCACTATTCATGTTTTTCGAAGTGTTGGTTGCGGCGGGCTAGTCCCGTTGAGTGCGCTTCTTACCGAGCACCGCTGCACTGCGGAGAAGCAATACCTGCGGAAGCGAGCTCCGCGTGTGTTGCTTCTCTGCATTACATCGGCGCTCGGTAAGAAGCGCACTCAACAGGATAACCCGCCACGATAAACACTTGGGAAAGTAGAAATATCGCAATTGCGTGCTTGGAAGAAAAGCATAGTACATTGAACGCGGGATGGTGCACGCGTGCCGGCTGTATTTGAAAATAAATGGAAACTTTGTGAATGTGTTATATCTACTTCGTAGTAAAAGTTTCAAAATTAAACTGACTGTTATGCAAGAGATATACTATGTTAGGCAGAGATGTCACTTACAACCTGCGTTCCTCGATGCGCGATTCATTCTTTTAGAGCGCAGCTCTTAGGCGCCCGTTTCCGGCTTGAGCGGCGTCTGCGTAATCGCGCGTTGCATTATGGGAAGTTTTCCATAATGACGTCACGAAGGTTACTCTCAATCTGAGGGTTATCCTCACGAGGGTCACAAGCGTTACCCTCACGAGGGTTGCGAGAGTTAGTTACCCTCGAAAGGGTTACCCTCACTTGGGTCACGAGGGTTACTCTCACGAGGGTCACCCTCACAAACGTCACGAGGGTTATGAGAGTTACCCTCACGAGGGTCACCCTGAGTCACGTGACCCCCCCCTTGAGGTCACGTGACCTGAGAGAGTCACCTATCCCTCAGTACCCTTCCCTCCTCCTCCTCCTCAAGAGCTGCGCTCTAATCCGGCGTTACAGGGAGTTGTAAACTGCTTTCATTTTAGAGCACAGCTCTTAGGCGCCCGTCTCCGGCTTGAGCGGCGTCGCCGTCGCCGTCGGCGTTGCATGGAACTCAGGTTGCATGCAACCTGAGTTGCATGCAACTCAGCGTTGCATGTCGCCACAACCACGCGTTGCAGGCAACTCAGGTTGCAAGCAACGTGAGTTGCATGCAACTCAGCGTTGCATGTCGGCGTAACCACGTGTTGCAAGCAATTCAGGTTGCATGCAACCTGTTGCTTGCAACCCCCGAAGTCACGTGACCCCCAGGCCACGTGACCCCCAGGCCACGTGACCCCCGAGGTCACGTGACCCCCGAGGTCACGTGACCAGGTCACGTGGCCCTCCAGGTCACGTGACGCCCTGGTCACGTGGCCCCCCAGGTCACGTGACCCCCAGAGATCATGTGACCACCCC
>JAZHYW010017435.1:10000-27684 GCA_037355805.1 Ixodes ricinus | reverse complement strand
GTAACTGTAAAATAAGCATTTTAATATTTTTTTTAATATTTATGGTGAATGTTGTCTTGGTACGATACATTTCGGAAGGGTTTCACGTGACATGGATTTACGGTATTGGTTCTTCGCGGTTTGAAGCTTCGAGATTAAGTAAATCGGACTATTATAGTAGCACTTTGAAACAGCACTCCAAATAACAGCACTCCAAATAGGGTTCGAAGACAGAGAGGGGAGATATAAAGAGGGAAAAAGTAAGAACCCTAAGTGGAATGGACCAACCTTCGCTAAAGCCCAATACCGAGCCGTCTGTGGTCACTGCGATACAAAAACCAAAATGACACTAATTTAAATAAAAG
Source organism: Ixodes ricinus (assembly GCA_037355805.1). Classification (NCBI taxonomy): domain Eukaryota; kingdom Metazoa; phylum Arthropoda; class Arachnida; order Ixodida; family Ixodidae; genus Ixodes; species Ixodes ricinus. The sequence goes on along the minus strand of JAZHYW010017435.1, from coordinate 27,340 downwards.
GGCTTATTATCGTCGTTTAATATGAGCCCGCATCGAATAGCAAGAAGTTACAACTGGTGAAAGTTGCCTGTTTTACATAAGCGGGACGCAGGAACGTAGCCAGGATTTTACTTCGGGGCCGGGGGGGGGGGCAGTGTTCATGGCAAAACTGCCATGGATGGGGAAGAGGGGAGAGGGGGTCCCAGCAAAAACCAAAAGATTTCAGGGGGAGCCCAGCCCTCCCCCCTCCCCCTCGTTACGTGCCTGACGTGACGGCTATGATAATCAGCAAATAATAGTCTGGAAGATCTCCCCTTGCACAGGCTCAGCAATTCGTGGGTGCACCAAATTAATCGTGTACGAAATGTCTGGGTATTAGATGCCACTGGCATAGAACGTCCTGGTAAGAAATGTCTTGGGAGGAAATCTCTTTGGTATGGATTGTCTGGGATTAACTGCCCTAGAATGAGGTAGACTGGTAAAAAGTGTGGTAGGGCCAATCCAAAGTATGAACCACCCTGGCATGTAATGCCGATGGGATGAAACGCCCGGGGTTGAAACGTCTTGGAATGACACGACCTTGGGCTAAAGTGTCAGGGATGAAGTGTTTTAGTATGAAGCATCTTGGGATGAAGTGAGTGGACCCCAGCCCAACACCACCTAGAATAATCAGAGCCTGTGCACCAGCATTTTGACGTCATCAAAGTAAGATCGAGCGCAGACACAGATTAGGCACGAGGGTCTGCATCAGTGCTCGGTTGGGCCTCGTGTTCAATCAACGCATCGAAGAAAGCTCGGCGTCTGGCGAGAGGCCCAATCGCTGAACTGGGGCCATCCTAGGATAATGACGTTTCACGGTATACAAAAGGAAGTAGTTCACATGCCTTGATTTTTCTAGATGGTGTTAGCCAAGCTTCGAGACGGTTACGCAGACTACCGACGATTTCTGTCGCCACCTCCTCGCACCTTCTTGTGCTGCAAACACGGCTCACGAACCACGTGACTCCGATCCAGGTGTTGAAGACATTCGCAAAGCTAGGCACACTTGTGTTATCGCGTATCTTCCCTCTGCCTGTGGAGCGTTACAGCTGCCATTACTGACCCAAAATAAACAGCCCTTGAGAGAATGGCTCCAACATCCGCCTCGGCTGTCGCGCTACTTTTATATACAGTAAACCGTTTTTTACCTTCGCCTATTTGTTTGTGTAAAAAAAATCAAAGACATTGCATTTACTGCTTGACTTGTCATATCACAGCAGTGACACCTGCCAAGGACAGAAGACAGGCTTCGATAAGAGGCAGCAGTGATTGTCAAGTAACGAGGAGCTTGAACTCCTGTGGAACTATCACTGTTCCCTTCCGTATAAAGCCGCAATCGCATCGCTCAGACATCAAACGACAGACACGGTGTTCGCACCAAACATGATGACAAATTTTACGTGCGGACATATGCCTCAATAGACCTAATGCGAAATTGCTTGGTGGTCTAAAACACTGAGAGTGTCGCCATTTTAATGTTGGCAAGCGTCGTTGGCACCAAAGCATGGCGGAGGCGTCGGAGACAACCGTACGGGCAGTGTGCGATGGCGCGGCAGCTGTGTTTTCCTCCTTCCAACCGTGGAACGTGAATGAACAGTTTAAGCAACCTACCGTATAACTATCTGACGAAACTCGCGGAGGCCTGTGCACGCTAGCGACAACATCGTCGAAGCAGCGGAGCAAGTCCTACGTCTTCGCTGTGGAAGCTTACACACTGCGGGTTGTCGTCAGCGTGCACAGGCCTCCGAGCGTTTCGTCAGACAATTGCGGTAGGTTGTTTAAACCGTTCGTCCACATCCCATGGTCGGAAGGCGGAAAACACTGCTGCCGCACCATTGCACACTGCCCGTACGTTTGTCGCCGATGCCTCCACCGTGCTGCGGTACCGAGGACGCTTGCCAACATTAAAATGGCGGCGCTCTCAGTGTTGTCGAGACCACCAAACGATTTTGCATAGGCCTATTGCGTTCGAAGCGTGTTTAATTTATACGTATATGCATGCTTCAAACTTGTCTGTAAACAGTTTTTTTTTATAACAATAGACTTTTTTCGAAATTTTGAAATTATGCCGCATAGATTATCTGCGGCCGCCATTAGCTGGTCATCCACCGTGCGCACGGATTGGACACAAGCGCATCGTCAGCATTCGGACTGTACTCGGATCGAAACGCATTCCACACGAGTGCTGCGCGTCAGTGCTCGGCGCGAACTCGGAACCAATCACGGGCTTCACGCCGGAAGCGATGCGATCAACTAAGGGCGGCTGCGCATAATCTATGCATCATTTCACAATTTCGGAAAGGGTCTATTAGGTCCGTTCGATTCGCCTGAACTGGCTGGACTAGTTCAGCAGTGCAGGAACTGGTGCATTCGATTCAACCGGAAGTTGTACGGCCGCTGCACTGGCGCGTTCGATTCATCCCAGTTCTGAACGAGTTCAGACCCAGTTCCTCAAAATCTTGCACCGGTTCCGGAGTCGGTTCAGCGTCCGTGCAGAAGCAGACGACAAGAGCAGACGGCGATAGCAGACGACACTCCTCGTCCGTCTCTGCTCGCGGTGCCATTTTTCGCAGCTCTTGCTCGGATGTCTGCGATGTGAAACAATAGCGCCGATACAGAGGTTGCGTTTTTCTCATTTATGATAATAACGTACCCGTGGTGGACGCGATTATAACCGAGGGTAGGAATTTGATTGATTATGATATTCTGAAAGCGTTTTAGGCACCTGCTCGTGTAGGTCTGGCTCCCTGTAGTAAGTGTTGAAATATTGGCTCACGTAAATCGTTTCTTTTGGTGCTATGTGGGGATCCTGATATTCTTCCTTACAGACACGGGAAAGGTATTGCACTCTTGATAGTCCCCGCCTTCAGTTGCTCTTGGATGCATACTGACGACTCCGGTACATTGCAGAGGTCTGGGATTTAGTACTGGCCCTCGCATGCCCCGTAGCTGAGCACAATACTGCATGCTTTGTCCGCTGGTATCTGTGGACGCCCACTAACAGGCCTGAGAAAAACGCCGAGAATCGGCATTGGCTTAGTAATTCCACGCAGGTCTTCCTTGAGAATCAGAACAAACGCTTCAGCTTGACGCCGAAGTTACGGTCGATAACTGTCTTGGCCAAAACGCTATCGTCAGGCCTTCGTCTTCGAGGTGACCGCTACCGACCGTGCGCTGCCGCCAGTGACACCCGACGCAAAATCATCCTCATGCCGCGAACCTATCGTCGAAATGCGAAACTAGAGAGACGTGGAGTGAATCTACTATTGCTAAATGAATGTGAAGGACACGAACGCTTACGGAAACGACAGGAACCAAGCGGCCGTTAGAAATGCAGACAGAAACACATTTCGTGAGAAGACGTTTTTAGTACACTCGAAAAAAAAAATTCACCGAAAAGATTCGGTTATTATACTTTAAAACTAAGGAAACACGAATGGTCTCATCAAACCGCGACTAGTAAAAATAGCATACAACGTGGCGTGGAGAAACAAGAGCCAACAGATGCAGACGACCCCCTGCGCTTCCGCTCGGAAAGCCGATCACAGCGCCAGTCCTAGCGCGGCGGCTGCACTGGTTCTGCGCCGCCGCTGCACGACTCCTGCACTCCTCTGAACTCGGACAGAACTAATTCAGAACTTTCTGGCCGAATCGAACAGACCTATAGTAACAGAAACACGCCTCAAACGCCTCAAACAGTGCCTGCAGAATGTCTTTTGTAAGGTATACTATTTTTAATTGATTTATCTTCCTCGCCCTAATTTATGTCTTATGTAAGAATTAGCAGTGTGACCGCGGCTTAAACGCAAGCTGAAGCACTTGTCAAGAAATCGGAGTTAGGTTTGACGTTATCACAGTGAGAGCGAGTGCAGACAATTGGACACTAGCGCAGCGTCAGCATTCGGCTGGACCTCGTGTCCAATCAAGGGGTCGAAGGACTCTCGGCATCGGGCTCGGGCCCAATTGCCGAGTTGGCACCATTCTAGTGTGACCACAGGGCCCGCTTGCCGATGACGTTACGTGGAGGCTCTTCACAGGTTTCGACTATTCTTGATGGTGCTGTGCTAACACGCAGCAGTCCAACTCCTTATAAACGTATTTGCGACCATTGGACATGCTCAGAACTCGTCGTGAAAGAGACTCTACTCCAGGTAGCAGCGATCAGTATCAAGCACATAGACCTCGAAAAACGCATCCTTAGAAAGTTCAGAATGTATCGCAACCCTGGCTTATCGCTACGTTTTCTTTGAAACAGTGCGCGAGTAAGTGGCCTTGGCTTTACTTTATTCAGCATCGACGAAAATAACGTCAAAACACCACTTCAGTCTTCCAGACAAGGAACTGAACAGACTGCGAATGGGCCTCGTCCTCAGGGTACGAGCAAGCCGTGAACGTCCTAGATAAGAGTACGTGCAAAGCACTCTCGGCGAACAATGCAATCAGAGAGATACGGACGTCCGAGGACTTCAAATATATCCGATCCCAAAACAGAAGTGCCGGCTTATGTTGTTGAAGTTATGATGGCTCGTCCAAGCAGGTCATTCAAGAGGCAGCGTTATATGTGCTTACATAGGCCCTTCGGTAATTGTCACAAGTTCCAAAGTACAAGTAAAATTCTGACTTTCAACCTACGACATTCACGAACGTGCCATTGCGCTGCGGGCTTATTGCTTACCAGGGCCATTAAAGAAGTCTGTTCGGAATAGGATCCGTCCAAAGGACATGGCCTCCACAAACTCCTCTGGCATACACCCGCGGGTTTCACCAATCGCAGTGCGGTAACATCAAAAGACGACCTGCACAAACGTGCCCGTGCTTTGCGTGCTTATTGCTTACCAGGGTCTTAAAAATAACGTGCGCTCGGAATAGGGTTCAGCATCCATAGAGCGCCTCCACATACTATTTCGGTATACACAAGCAGGTTTGACTAAAGGCAGTCAGGGAACATCAAAATGCCCCTTGCACAGGTGTGCCCGTGCCCTACGAGCGTATTGCTTACCAGGGCTTTCAAATACGTGTGCTCAGAATAGGGTCCAGCGTCCAGAGGACGTGGCTTTAGCAAAGTCCTTTGGTTACACCAGCAGGTTTCACCAGTAGTAGTCAGGCAACATCAGAAGGCGACTTGCACAAACGTACCCGTGCCTTGCGTGCTTACCGCTTACCTTGGGTCTTCAAAAACGTGCACTCGGAATACGGTCCAGCGTCTAAAGGACGCCTACACAAACTCCTGCAGTATACACCAGCAGGTTTGACCATTCGCAGTCAGGGAACATCAAAGGCAACTTGCACAAACGCGCCGGTGCCTTGCGAACTTATCGCATACGGGACTTTCAAAGACTTATGATCGGAATCAGGTCCAGCGTCTAGAGGACGTGGCCTTCACAGATTCCTTCAATATACACCAGCAGGTTTACCAATCGCAGTTAGGTAATTCCAAAAGGCTGCATGCACAAACGTGCCCGTGCCCTGCGGGATTATTGCTTACCAGAGCCTTCAAAGACGTGTGCTCGGGGTAGGGTCCTGTGTCCGGAGAATGTCCGGATAGAGAGGCCTGTGTCAGCGTCTAGGAAGTAGGACGCAGAAAACGCCTGGAGCCCAGCTTTCACCAGAGGCTTCCCACTGTCTCTTGGGAGTCGGATCGGTCATTCACGAGCGCCTTAGGAGCCTTGAAGCAGCCCGGCCAGTCAACAAAGGACGGTTCACGTATCGGGGCAAAACAGGGCTTCGGAGATCCCGTTGTTGCGAGTGCGAACGGCCGCTGCTGGAGACCTCGCTTATATCGGGTCTTTCGCCGAGTCACGCCAGGCCGGATAAGTCCAGAACCGGCGGCGATCGGAACGCCGGCTGGGCGAGAGGTATTTCCGACTTACGACTGATAGCACGCGCCTTATCGGCACATGTCATGGCTTATCGGCTCGTGTCTGCGGATTCATCAAAGATTTGGGAAGAGAGGTTCTCCCCGCTCGAACTCGTCGATCGACGACGTAACGGTTCAGAGTACACGGTGCAGCTTGCCAGCAGCGTTCTCCGAATTGTGTCGACTCCTGACGCAAGAAACGACGAGCGTCACACCTTCGAGCATTGGGGCTAATCGTACGTCGGTAACAGATGGAGGGTGTAAACCCTGCATTTGCGGAGTTTGTTCACACAACAATTTGTCGTGCTCAACCACGGATGGGCTAGTGAGCGGTGTTGCTTACGGCTTGCTATTAGGAGCAATGGGATTTTTCTACCTCGTGGGGGTCGCGACCACGCTATCCCAACCAGTATTGGGTGGACACATTGGACATCAGTTCCGACTACAGCGATAGAAAATGTTTGCCGACTCATCTTTAACGACTGCACTGCGCTGACTGAAATATTTTTGACTTATGATAAATAAACGCTTGTTTATGAAGAGGTGCTCCGCGTAGGTTTCTGCAGGAGGGTCTAACTATAGTCTGGAAATTACACCAATTCCACCTCGGAGCAAAGGAAACAATATGTTGAGGTTGGAGTGCCTCGTTAGAAGGAGTCAAAGCATTGGAGGAAGCATGCGGTCGCAGCGATCCCCATGTGAAGGAGATAAGAAAGCCTGCCTTTTCCCCTTAGCCCAGCCGTGGCTCAACAGCTGACGACATACCTGATGACCGAGAGCTTTCCTGAAAATTTGCCCAGCAAGCTAAAATGTTCAGACTATGAGCCCATTGATAAGTGAAGCGCGTCAAGAGATATTTTGACAAAACACGACTCCCCAGTGCCCACGATTTTTAGCGGAAACGAGTTGGCACCCATTAGGAGCGCATTAAACCCCTTCCTCCCCGAATTTACTTCTCCGCTAATCTGCTCTGTACGCACTACCATGGGACAGCAAATCGCGTCATGCCAAATGTCGTGGGGAATCGTGTTCTAACTGAACAGTCCTTCATATGCCCTGCACATTTTGGTTTCGGTACCATAAATAGGTTCTAGGGTAGAATTTTTCAAGGGCGATAAGGGTAAGTTTAAAAATAAGATCCATACACCCATACTAGAAAGCAGTAAATCCCAACAGCTCTACAGAATCATTGATAATCGCATGCAATAAAATTCAATGTTATAAAAGCATAAAATACTCGTTCCTTTTGAGTCAGTGAGAACTCGGGTGTTAACCTTAATTCCTTTTTCTTTTCTTTCAATTTCTGGTGAAGCGGGAACCTCGTGTAGGATGATTTCTAGGGCTAATTTCATAGCAATGATTAATATTTAGCTATATCTTGTGCAAGTGGGCATGTACAAGATCTGACTTGCTAAGGCTCATTGAGGTTAGACTGGCAGCGCTTGGCAGATATCAGTTAAACGCGGTCGCTGTACACTTGAGAGCTCACCTAAAATTGATTCTAACAAAATTTTGCACTAAATTAAACATTGTCATTGATTACAACATGACGATAGCCATAGATAAAATGATGCCGAACATCGCTTCTGCGCTACGCCGATTCTCGACGACGAAATGCGTTAGCGTTTAGCGCTGGGGTTCCGACCCAGCGAAGGATGAGAATTCCAAGCTCGCAACAGTCCGCATTACTGTTGTCTTCGGAGAGAGCCAATCTATTCTTTCGGGCGTCGGCGGTTTTCGATGCAGCCACCACAGCTTCCCCGATCGCCCCCTACGGTCCGCGTACTGTTGTCTTCGAAGAGCCAATAGGGAGTTTTGGGAACCGTTTTTGCACATCCCATACTTTAGGATGGGCGCACTGTGCATGCGCTGCCACAGAAGACTCGCATATGCGCAGTGCGAACCGGAGGACCCATCGTACCGCATCGGACGTGCAGAAACGCTTCCCTAAAACTCCCTATACTTCGTTTCAGCTTAGGTCCCCGAGCGCGGCCGATGTTATGAGCCGAAGGGCCAATCAAACAGCGAAAGAGGCGCAACGTCATGGCGTGCTCTCTTCGGTTGATAGGAATAGCCGCTATTCGCCGTCTCTCTGTGCGTGCTCCTCCGCCGGCTAGTCCTATCAAGCGCAGAGAGCACGCCATGACGTTGCGCTTTTTGCGCTGTTTGATTGGCCCTTCGGCTCATAACATCGTCCGCGCTCGGACATAAGGTGAAACGAAGTATAGTCTTTCCCTCCCGGGTGTCGGTGATCACGCGCAAACGGCGCCGTCGCTGCGTCTCGGTTTTACGTTGTCGCGTACGTTGTTGTGTCACTGCCGCTCGATCCTCCTCTCTCCTCCCCGCGGCGCGTCATTGAAGCGTGCGCAAAGCCGCTTTCCCTCTCACGTAAGAGCGAAAGGGGACGTAAGGAGCAGAACCAACAGAGCGAAAGAGCACGGCAAGAACCGCGCCAAGGCATCACGAAACCAGTCCAGTCCAAACCACAACCGTCTCAACCAAAGACGGATGCATGCGCCAAGGCCATAAATGCTTACGCATTTAATATAGCGTGACCACGCAAAAATATAACCTAACCTGTGTGCTAGTTGGTTTGACAGTGAACAAAGAGCTCCCTAAGACCCACCTACTATCGCGGAGAATATGAGCTGAAACAGTCCTTCATGCTTCTTTGGCGTACATGCCAATTTTGAAGCGACCGCTTTATGGGCGACATTTTGCAGATATTTTGGCCTCGTCTCCTGTCGTCGTCACTACGAAAAAAACCTTTCTCTGCGCGCAAGGCCGGGGAAGTCGGGTTTTCTCGTCGGCCACCCCGGCATATACCGCCTCTAAGGACGCAACGAAAGGAGAGTCTTCCGTGTCGTCTGCTTGAAAGACTTGTTTTCAAAGAATACTCGCGTTGTGCGAAATCCCACTTTAGAAGTATTCAGTTGCTACGCATAATGTTAAATCGTTTTAAGAACTTCCACCGAGCTTACTTCATGGATCACCGAGATATCGAGGGTCGTCCGTGGCGTACACGACGCCATCCATGAGAATTAACCACTTCGCACCTTTGTCTTCAGGTACGTGACGGCACCATTCCACCTGCATTACGCGACCGTGCTACAGCCATCGCTTTCGTTTCTTCGCACAATGTGGGCGAAAATATGATTTTTTTAGAGAGCTGTGGTACGATATATAAACATGAGACACGACCTTGAGGTCTCATACTTCGGACCATTTAAAAAATAAAGGAAATATATAGTATGATAGAGCTGGTGGGGACCGCAGATGCAGATAAAGGTTGGTGTTTCAGCTCATATTACACTCTTAAAATAGAAGGTGTAGTACTTCACTCCTTGTCACATATATAACACCTCAGAACTACATTTTGACGTTCGGTCCACTAACTGATCGATACCAACTTTTACGAGTGGCCTGAGCTGTGTGTTTGATATAACTTACCAATGAGCTCATGTACCGCATCAGAGACCGCAAGAAAAAAAGAAGACTGAGCTTTTGAAGTAGGGACAGCAAAACCTTGAGGGGTTTCCTGTAGTATTTAATGAGTACATTAGCTATTTTAATGAGTTGTATCGCTCGGCTATCAAGCAGCTCGTGAAAGTTGGTATCGTCTGTTCGACGTCAGTGCACTGAACGTTGAATTGTAGTTTTTGGTGGTGGTATATATGAGACAAGGGGTGTAAGCGCTGCACCCCCTATTTCTGAGAGTGTATCTCCGGGACATACGTCCTGCTATATTTCGCTATATTTAGTGTTTACAAAGTTGCGCTACAGGTACGAATCTTTGGACAGTGAACATGCGTGTTCTGTGCACTCAGTTCTCTTTCTTTTCTTATAAAGACGCTAAATTACCAAGCGTTCTCGTTTCATAATTAACGTTACGTCATAGTTGCAGATTATTTGAAGACTGGAAAGCGCCATGACAACCGATATCCAGCACTCGAGTGCTTCGCACTTACGCGACGCAGCGGCTTCAATGTTCTTATAAACGGAGTTCCTATGGAGCGTAGCTTCTATACCTATTACTCTTAACTAACAGTTGTCCATAATAGGCGAGCGTTCTCAAGTTGAGGTCGACTGTAAAAACCTTATCTGCACAACACTCGCCGCACCGATAGCGTCCGGGCTGAGGACGGCAGTCCAGGGTACGGTATACGACGGCAGAAAAATGTCCCTCGCGGTTCATTCGACTCGCCGTGAATTCGGCGGGCTCACTGCGCACAAACAATCCGACCTTGTGGAGTGCGAAACGATCAGTACGACTCTTGTCGATAGGCCAAACAAGTGTGCGCTGCACTCAGCTATAGATCGGTATCGGGTAGGACCACTCGAGTGGTGGAGCGCAACTTGAATACAACGGGAATGTCGACGCGGCAGGGTTGGAAGCAACGGAGTCAGCCTTTTACGTCACGGACACAGGCGCACGTATACAGGCTTTTGCATCGCCAGACAGAAAGTGCGTGGTAGGGTACCTGCATGTCTGTCTGTCTCAGGATGAATACATCACATCTTCGTTGCACTGGTTGAGTCAGCGCTCGACGGGCTGACACACTAAGTGCGCGACTTATACGGCAAAAAGGCGTCTAACGCATTAGCCAAGGCTGCGCGCTCGAGCTGAGCGACACCAAATGGCGCGCACTTAAAAAAAAAAAAGTAAACGATTGGGCGGGAAAATAGTTTAGATGTCACCACTCCAGTAAAAGCGCGTGTGTGTGCAGTATGAACAAAAATCGTGATTTTTTTTAAATTTAGTAATGCAGGTTTATTTTATTGAAATCAGATTTATTCGAATAAAATTAGATGAATTTTATTTCAATCAATTTAGCTAGAAATTGGTAATCCTTTAACAGTAGTTTTAGCTTAAACATATATCAGTTTGATTGATCTATCCATTCCATTGCTGAAAATAACGCGAAAGAATCACTGTAAATCTCACAGTTGAAGTAACAACTTCTTATTCGTGAAACCCTACCATACAAAAACAAAAGCAGCTTCATTTTATAGTTTATGTGAAAAAGCTGTATTCGCCCTTCCTTTCGCGTTCTGAATTGCTTTGAATATGCCATTACGTAACGGAGATACGAAAAGGAAGAGGAGGAAACTTCAACGCTTTGATTTGCCCAGAAGATGTGCGCCGCCTTTTCTTGTGGTCAGCTTACTTTAAATCTTTCTTGCTCGATGATTTATTTTTATTTAAATGCAAAACAAATCCATAATAAACGATTTAAATCACCTTGCAATTTATTCTGTATCATGGTATCAGGGCACTCCGTTTTTGTTTTCTGACTGCCTTCGGCCACGACTGATACTTATCTCATACACTGTGACAGATCAGTCAATGCTAAGACGACTTTAAGCACGTGGGGAGCGCGAAGGATGCGTTAAAGCATAGCCTCCTCTATACTCACCAAGCCTGGCAGTTCGACAACGGAGCCACGGAGCGCCCGGTCGCAGGTTTGGAGCGCGAGGATCTGGTAGCATAGAGCATCAAAGAGCCATTTCTCGGGGAACCTGGACTTCAGCGCGCAGCTTTTGCAGCGGCGAGGACCCGAAACACAATTGTTCGCTCGGGAGAAGTGTGTTCCGGCGTCTTGCCGCAGTGGGGCGCCAGTCACGTGAGCTCACCGCAACGCCACACATCCGTGTGGCGTTGCGGTGAGCGGACGTGTTTCCTGGTTCTCCTCGAGCATCCGAAGCTAAGTGCCAGTTTTTCTTCTTTTCTCTCTCTTTGTGAGAGTTGATTGGAAGTGACTATGCGGTAGCAGTGTTAGGTTTGAACAGCAGCAGCTGCGGTTAGTTGAGGCTACTAAGAAGTTAGTTCCGCAAAGTAGGCTCTGTTTGAATTTTTGGCGGGAAGTGACGGTTTGTTCCCGGTCTAGACATGGGTCTAGATTTGGGTCGGCATGACAAGGGTGGGGACGAGTTGGTGCAGTGCGAGGGGTGTGGGAGGTGGTGTTACCTAGAGGAGACGGGTTTCGGGAGTCTGGAGGAGGCGGCGGGGATGAGTTTCGAGTGTCGGCTTTGTGTGAAGCTTAAGCAGGTAACTGGGGAATGGGAGGGTAGAGTTCGGGAGATTGAGGCCGAGCTTAAGGCAGAAGGAGAGAAGCGGGTGGGTCTCGAGGCCCAGGTTGAGGAGCTGACTAGGCAGCTTAATCATGAGAGGGAGCAGCGGGTCGGCCTCGAGAAGCAGGCGGAAGAGATGGGGGAAGTATGGAAGGCGGGTTTAGAGGAGCGTAAGAGGGAGTGTGACAGTAGGGTAGAGCGCCTGGAAGGGGTAATGCGAGCGAGGGAGAGTAGCGAGGGAAGAAAGGAGGAAGTGTCAGTTCCAGCGGGACGAACCGCCAGTCCGCAGGCTGGGGTCACTGGTGGTCGGGAGCCCAGCCTGTTGACTGACGGGCCCGATGACGCTGGAGAGCAGAGTGACCCTCAGCTCAATAGCGCCTTCGAGCAGCAGGCGTCGGGCAGCCAGGTGACAGGAGAAAAGTCGCAGGACAAGGGCGCGCAGGTACCAGGGGGATCTAGGGTGCTGGTAGTGGGGAGCTCTAACGTAGCACGGGTTAAGAGGGGTGTACTGAACAGGGTGAAGGGAGACCAGAGGGTAACAGTAGAGGTCCAGTCAGGGAAGTGTATGGTGGATGCTATGACCGCAGCACGTGAGGGGTGTGGGATAACCGGGAGGGAAAGAACCTAGTAATAGTTCATGCGGGGCTTAATGATGTGCTCCAGGGTAGGAGCCAGAACCTCGGAAAGCAGCTAAACGTGGGAATACGTAAGCTGAGGGACGTGTCTGAGAATGTGCACGTGGTTGTGTGCACCATTCCAGAAGTTCGGGGGCAGTCCTGGGTAACGGAGAGGAGGGTTGTCGAAGCCAACAGAGTAATTAAGGGTATGAGTCGGCAGCTTCGGTACGACGTAATGGAAGTAAACAGGGAAGTGTACGAGGCTGGCTCCCGCCCTTTTGCAGATGGCATTCACTACAGTGAGGCCACGGGTTACAGGGTGGGGGATAGGATGGGTCGCACGGTGACTGCTTTTTGGGGGGACCGAGGGCCCTGGGGACACTGAAGTAACTGAAAACCCAACAAAGTCAGGAGAGGCACCCAGGGTTAAAAAGAGGAGAAAACGTAAGAACAGGCATAAACAAACAGCACAATCAGACATTGGATATATTAACATGCAGGGTGGTAGAAATAGGCTAAAATGGGAAGAGGTAGAGGAGCAACTAAGAAAGGAGGATTTAGTGGTATATGGGTTCGTGGAAACACATCTCAGAGACATGGAGCAGCCACCTTGCAACCCTGACTATGTGTGGGAAGAATGCAACCGAATGGAGGGAACGAGGAAGGGAGGTGGAATTGGAGCATTTATTAAGAAGAACATGAACTTTCAAAGGATCAGAAAGGAGTGCGCCGAACATTTGTGGCTTAAAGGAAAAGTTGCTGGGGAGTCTACAGTCCTTGGATTTGTTTACTTATGGACAGGGACAGGTGCTAAAGAGGAAAACAGAAAAATGATTGATTGCATATCAAGAGACATTAGTAAGCTAGGGGAAGGCTCTGAAATTATTATTATGGGAGACATGAATGCCCATATCGAGGGTCTGGATGGATATACGGACCCAACTGGAAGCTTATTACTAGAACTGGTGGAAAAGCATGACTTAGTTTTATGTAATACCAGTCAGAAGTGTGACGGGCACATAACGTGGGAAACTGGCAATCTACATTCAACTATAGATTACGTACTCATGTCACACAAAATATATGGTAAGTTACAAGTAATGAAAATAGATGAAGAAGGTTCCAAAAGTCTTGGTAGTGATCACAAACGTATTAAGCTGAATTTTGCCAGAGAAGTAAATGCTGAACCTACACAACATAATTCAAAGCAAACTTTCTGCAGCGACAAAGAGTTGGAAATAGTTGCTGAAAGAATAGAGGAAGCAGTTTCAGGGCAACGGTATACAGATTGGACCTATGAGAGCCTAACTAGACTTTTTGTTCTGGAACTAGACAAAGTTAAGAGTAAACGAAAAGGGAAGCAAGGACATAGACCAAAAAGCTGGTGGGACAAAGAAGTGAAGCAAGCATTACAAAAACGTCAGGAAGCCTCTAGAGAACACAGGTATTCCAAGCGTAGTGGGGAGTCAGAAACGGAAATAAAAAGAAGATGGGACACTTTTATAACATGTCGCCGAGAGGCATCCAGTTTAATCAATGCGAAAATTCAGAGAAAGGGTGTAGAATGGATGAGTAATGTAAGCAAGAAAGATAGAAACGCAGCCAAGAAGTTTTGGGAGCACTTGAACTCACTCGGTAAAACGACGCAAGCTAGACAGATGTTCATACTCTCGGATCAGGGAGATCAATTAGAGGGAGATGATGCGATACGATATATAGGAGCAGTGATGGAGGAGAAATTTCGGGAACAGGTACATGTGGAAGATACGAGAACCGAAGGAAGTAACAGTCCAGCTTGTGACATCGCGGATTTTGGACAAAGAGAATGGGAAAAGGCGGAACGAAGAGTCCCTAGTGGCACGTCAACAGGCACAGATGGTATCCCAATCAAGCTGGTGAAGAATTTGGGTCCTAAATCTAAGGCAAAACTAAGGGAGGTAGTGAGCACTATGATAACAAAAGGAAATATTCCAGATGCATGGAGGCTTAGTAGGATGAGTATGATATATAAGGGAAAGGGAGATAAGTCTGATATTAGGAATTATCGTCCCATAACCGTGACACCAGTTATTTACAGGTTGGTAATGCAGATTATAAAGAACCGACTGGAGGAATGGGTAGATTGTGAGGGCATACTGGGCGAGTTACAGAACGGGTTTCGGAAACAAAGAAGGTTGGAGGACAATATATTTTCTCTAACACAGTGTATAGAAATAGCGCAAAAAGAAAACAGACAGCTCTGGCTGGCGTTTCTGGATATCAAGGGTGCCTATGACAATGTGAACCAAAGGAATCTGTGGGACATAGTGGAGAGCTTAAACCTAGATGAAGGACTAACAGCAATATTGAGGAACATTTACAAAGATAATAAGGTGATTATAACATGGGAAGGAAAGGCAACGGGGGAAATAGAGATAGGACGAGGCCTTAGGCAGGGGTGCCCGTTATCGCCTTTGCTGTTTATGTTGTATCTGAGAGGATTGGAGGATAGACTAGAGAAGAGTGGGCTTGGATTCGACCTTTCGTACAGTAAGCTAGGCCAAAAATTCAGCAATCCTTACCGGGATTGATGTATGCAGATGATATCGTACTAATGGCTAACAACAGGATAGATTTACAGGAATTAATGAGCATCTGTGGCAGGGAAGGGGAGGAATTAGGTTTAGAATTCAGTAGTGAAAAATCAGCAGTCATGATTTTTAACAATGATGAAGTTGAGAGGCTGAAAATACAGAATATTACAGTGGAGAGAGCTAGTAAATACAAGTATCTAGGAGTATGGATATGTGATGGTGCAGCATATCTCAGTGAGCATGAAAAGTATATAATAGGTAAGGGCAACAGAAATGCAGCTGTAATGAAAAATAGAGCACTTTGGAATTATAACAGGTATGAGGTGGTGAGAGAGATTTGGAAAGGGGTCATGGTGCCTGGTTTAACTTTTGGAAACGCAGTGCTATGCATGAAATCCGAAGTGCATGCAAGACTAGAAATAAAACAGCGCGGAGTAGGTAGGCTGGCTTTGGGGGCACATTGCAAAACGCCAAACCAGGGAGTGCAAGGAGACATGGGATGGGCGTCATTTGAGGGCAGGGAAGCTGCGAGCAAGATAGAATTTGAGGATCGGTTGAGGCAAATGGATGGGGAGCAATGGGCACGAAAGGTTTTCAGCTTTTTATACATGAGGAGTATAGACACAAAGTGGAGACAGCGCACTAGGAAATTAAGAGGAAAGTTTTTAGGCTATAGTGGGGTTACGGAAGAGCAGGTCTCCGTTAAGAAGAAAGTTAAGGCCACAGAAAGAGATCAGTGGCTAGAGGGAATGCAGACAAAGAGGGCTCTGGAAAGCTATAGATTAAACAAAACAGTTATTGCCAAAGAAAGCATTTATGATAATTCTAGGGAAGCTCATTGTTGTTTGAGGCAAGGACAGGTGTTTTGCGAACCAGAACATACAGAGCGAAGTACCAGGAAATGGATACAGTGTGCGCTGCTTGTGGAGAGGTGGACGAGACGGCTGAGCACTTGATACTCTACTGTAAAGGGCTTCACCCTATGCCTACCGAAGACAACATAGATTTAATAAAGTCATTGGGTTTTAGAGACAGCGAAGGAAAAGTGGATTACAAGACAGTAGAGATTACCAAGCAAAGATTAAGTGAATGGTGGCAGAAAGCACGAGAAAACTAGGTATTTTCTTATTAACTGATGGCAAGGGGTTTTATAGCCTCACTTTCTGTTCAGTGCAGAGTGTATATAGTTTTCACATTTAAATATTCTAAGCTTAAATGGTAAGACAAATTGGCTAGGTGGCGTAAGCTACCGCCCGATCCAAAGGGCTCAGCCGTATTCATCCATCCATCCATCCATCCATCCATCCATCCTCTCATCCGTTGTCTGCCAGCTCCGCCTTTTTCCATTTCGGCGGCCACTTCTCCGTGGCTACCAACCAGGCTTTGTCATCTATGAGTAGGGTTCCGTGTTTTCGGTATATACCGATAAAAACCGATAATTAACCCTCCGAGGCGTCTTTTTTTTCTGAATCGGTAAAACCGAAAAACACCGACTTCAAGCTGCGGAAAAAATGGCAGCTTTGCTGAAAGTATCTTCTAGCCCGCTTTCTTTTCTCGTTGACCCGGAACACAGCCCCACTGAACGGTCCTTCGGCCCTTTCTTTTGGAACCATGTTTATTGCCCCGTTCCATGCCCTTATCCTTTTTAGCACAACGGTTCTCAAATCTTTTGTCCAGGCGTAGGTTTCCTGGTACATGGGAGAAAGGAGGAAAGGCGAAGAGGGGCGGAGAAGGGGAGGGCAACAGGGCAATGCATTGGCAGCTTCTGGAGAGCGTACAGCAAGCAAGTGGCCAGTCTTGTCAAAAGCTTCTTTCGTTTTCTTGCCATCCCCGTTTCAAGCGCGAACGTGGAGCGTGCGTTTTCTGGACTGCGTTTCCTCAGCCGCAAGGAACGTGCTCCGATGACTGACAATTCTCTGACAATGTACATGTCAATTTTTTTCCATAAGTTTCAGTTTTGATATCATGCTTCAGAAAGCTTCACGCTTTCTGTTATTTCCATATGTATGCGCATTGTGTGACGTGTTTGGTGTGTGCACAACAAACGTGTGTAATGTGATGTGTGCCGTGGTTTTTCTATTAATTACGCAGTCGCTTTGCAACACGAGCCCCGATAATCACCGATTTCTTTCCAGCATTCAAATTAAACACCGAAAAACACCAATTCCAAGAGAAAAATAAACACCGATAAATAACCCCGAAT